>DWNR01000070.1:0-28402 GCA_018250455.1 Polygonus leo | reverse complement strand
GTCCAAAGGAGTCAGTTACAAGCAAACAAACAAACAAACATACATACAAGTGAAGCTAATATAAGCGTGTTAAAAAGTAATAGTTTATACACACATTTAAGGTTAAAAACATCATCAAGTGACAAAAAGCAACAAGAAAGTTCCCCTTCAGAGTTTGCTTTTGAAACGCGGCGTACATTAAGTATAAAACCACTCATGCGCTCATGCTACTTAACTTTGCTTTATTTGTACTGACATACTGAATACGCAACGTGTGATTGGATACACTGTGGAACTGTTACAATGTTGATTTTATTAAATTACTAGTTGCTTGCAATATTGCTTGTAATACTAGAGTCATCAAAGATAAATTTATTCTACAAAATGTTTTTATGAGGCAAAGATTTAAACGCGCTGAAATATAAACATATTTATAAGACAAATATAAATTTATTTTTTTACGTTTGTTTTACTCACTAATTAGCCAATTTAGTCAGTAAACTACTAAATTAAGCATAGCAATCATAAAACTACTTCCCACAAAGTAACACCAGAAGGAAACACAATATTAATGCCCATTTTATTGACTTTCTAGAAGAAACTTTATAAAGTCGTAGAGCGAAATGCAATAAAACGGTCTAGTGGCAGTTAATCTTGGTCTAGTAAACAGGCAGTGTACAATTTTCTGTTCGCTTGTATGTTAAGACGTCAAAAGATGATGCACACGATTTGATGCCTGATTTATAAGATCACTGGGGAGAATACTGGAGAAAAACTAGAAAAAGTAATAGAAATCAATTAATTATAGATAACATAGCAAGCTTTTGGCTGGCGCCCTGTTTCACAATTGACTCGTACAAATATATTTGTAGAGTGGGCGGTGATGCAAATTTAAGATTTAGATTTAAGTAATGGGGCTAAAAATAATGACTCCCATGGCACAATGTGACAGCCAAAGCACGGAAACGTCATGAATTCCAACATTCCAAGCCGATTAAGTTGCTTGACATCGTTTACGATACTGTCAGGTGGAAATAGTTTTATTTAAGTCAAAAATCTTGTTCTTTAATATCTGTAAAAAATAAGACCCACAGCGTTATTTTGAGCACACAAAACATTAAAGGCAATAAAGACGAATCATAACATAAATTGTTTTGAGACAAGTTCTTCACGACCATAATCTTAGGAAACGAATTTTCCTACGAGCAGACAAAGACAGGTCAACGTTAGTAACTCAGCCGTGTAACTTGACTGACTAAGCGCAAGGCTGTTCAATAAATACTTGTGTACAACTTAATACGGTGTGACACGATGACTAATGTGCATCTTTTGCGTCTCTGTGTGAATTAGTAATACGCAAACATTCCTCGGGTTCTATTAAAGCCAACCGAACAACTGTATCTATAAATAGCCAACATTTTTGTACGTGTGACGTCAGTTTGTGATACGTTTCTATACCGGATTATGTTTGGTATCCCTAATGGTATTATAAAGTTTATAAATTAAATGCCGATGTGGATGTTTCGTGATTCTCCTCCCCTAACAGTTCTAGCAATTTCGATGATTAGGTTTTTATACTGTTATTTAACAAGTTTGTAGCTATAACCGTACCAGTAAATGTCTGTCGAATTTTAAGTATCCGAACTTTTTTCATTTTTCCGTAAAAACGTAATCCCATATGTTCAGCCTCGTAGCATTTAACTTTATTGACATTGAAAGATAAGTTGTTCTTATTGCTTCCTGCTTTCCATATATTAAAGTAAAACCGGAATAGACTATACTATACTATACTGGAAAGAGAAGGCACAGATTGCACATTAACAGTGCCGAATAAATCATATCAGTTAATAATAAACGATCACTTCAAGCCTTTGTTATAGAATTTCGCCGAAATATCTTCGCAACAAGATTGTAATATCAGATGGTAACATTATACAAATTGAAAGCGTGTCGTACAATAGAATGAATTAATCGCTTTTGAACAATTGTTTGAGAGCAAACACTTCCTACGTGACTGTACAATTTAGTTTATGTAACATGTCTTTACATTACAGCACTAGAAAAAAACCGCTGAAGGCAATGCCAAAATTTAAAAGAGAAAGCTTCAATACCTAGAGTAATGGGTAATAATACAATTAAAACATTAACGGCATTTACCAGGTGGTAGAACTCATTTAGTTCCACCTAGGAGGTACCACCGCCACCGTCATAATCCTCCGTGAAGTAATTCGTAAGGCGTGGTTGCCGGCTACACTTACATACTAGGCGAACATCTTAGTCCTCAGGGGTAGCAACGCATCTGTGATCAAATTCGAGCATTATTCAATCGTACTTGGGGATGATTAGTGATGCCCATGGACGGCAGTGACCACTTACCATCAGGTGGACTGCATGCTTGTTGCTACCTTTGTACGATAAAAAAAATATACTGTAATATCGGATCAACTTAACTAAGAATTTTATGAATGCTTGAAACAATGTGAAGCAACTAGCAGTATAAATAACACGACGGCTTTTACGGCGACAAAGAAGTGATAAAAGTGTCAACTAAATGCAAATCTGCCGCGCTACTCATACGGATCACAACTAAATAGACAGAATACACGGTTGAAAAAAATTAGTAAACGTTCAAGTCCACGCACACAACTGCTCATATAAAAATACACAGTGGCAGATGAAGAGCAAATAATAATTCATTTCTAATACGATTAAATTTTATTTGAACACATGAGAAACAGACACTTTAACAATGAATTACGTTAATATTACTTCTTTCACTAATATTAAGAACTGTAAAATAGCATAATGTTATAATCTTTATTTCTAGACTTTCGAATTGTTAATTGATACAAAATTTGAACCACCTTAATGATGCTGGCCTCAATCCCTAATCTAAATATGCAATTCATCAATATTCAATTTGATTATCAATCTTCCGCGTTACGTTTAAAAGATAAATGGTTGTAATTTGTTTTTTCTATCACTCGGAATGTTTAAGTACATCACTTATTCATGTAAGAGATTGCTTGGTGGCAATATTTCATGTCTTTTTATGTAATATAAGCAGCATGAAGAGATGTTATATGGTCACTGACACCTATGGATATTTAGTAAAAGTACAACCATTAAATTAATACCAAGAGCTGATATGACTTCGCAATTAATAACAATTTCTAACATCAAACTGGAACAAACTGCACATTCACAAAATACCATCATTGCATTCAGTTAAGCTGTGTCGGAGATTAGCATTTAAGATTTATGAATAGGATCATCTACAATTTATATTGCTTGTAAATAAAATGACACTGTGCAAATATATTACAAAATTTCTAACGAAGAAACCACTTGAAATGAAGCTAACATTAACTAAGCTCGCATCCTAAATAAGCCAGCGGTAGGTCCGGCTCGCACTAAATCATCTAAGGGCATATGCCAAGCCTCGACTCCTTTATTTATTGCATTTCTCAGCACCCACTGAGACTGCATTCAATATCGTCGCGATCAAACGCTTTTACGACAATAATAAAGCCTAAAGCACTAACGTTTCCTTCGCTAGAAGTTGTAAATTTAAAATAAACTCCAACCGCGAAGACGTCGGTGCAAAGCGTTATCTGAAACTATAAATGCGAATTATGCTTAAAACGATATCCGTGAAAAATAATAAACGTCTGAATGCTAATCCCGAGCGATTTAAGATCAAATTACGAGCGGCGTGAATACCGATAACCGTCAATTACGGCATAAAAACTACTACGCAGAACTGGAAGGGTTTTAATCAGAGTTGTTAATGATCAAGCATGCGCCGACGCAGCGCCAACTGACCGCAGCGCGGTCGAGATAAAGACTATTTTAAGCGTCGCGATAAATACAAATACGTCGAATGTTTAACAGATACGGCATTGGAGGCGCCGGAAGAGTTCGATCCGGACCTGTCATAACCGTTTGATAAATAAGCCCCTGTTAACGAAGCCATTCTTCGACGCCTTACAATCAAGACACCATTTCAAAGTGCGTGCGCTTCGCTCATTACAAAATATTATGTAAGACGTTTTTAACGCACGTCTCTTTATGGAAATTACTTAACGCCTTAGTATTTATATACAAAACTAATATTAGATTAGAAAATTCTTGTAATGCATTCATTATGAGATAACACTTGGATTAGGAATTACAAAGCGTAATAGTTCTGGCACTATCGCAAAATTTTAAAATCAGCATATTTAATGGGTACCATCAATCACGATGTTAGCAGCCGGTGGACCAAAAATACGACTATGCAGCATTTTCTTAATGGAAATAGATGATTGCGATAGTAAATGATCATCTCATAATTACATACATAATTTTTATGATGGCTGGGTTCTATCCGATAAAAAATCTACGGAGCGAGGCGACTTACAGGACGCCATGTATCATGCTGACAGGCATGTATTTGTTGATACAGTACTACTTAAGCGATTGCTTTATTTATAAAACTCCGAACGCAATTGACTTGGAAGCCTTGCCGTCAGGGTCCACTTATACATATGATGCGTTCAAGAAATTACATGTTATAAGAACAAAATCGACTTAATCCTTTTGTGGCTATAACTATTACATTTAATCATCTGCTCTTTTAATTGCATAAACATTAATGTACTCTGAGTTCAGGACATAAAGTACAATTTACAAAAGCCTGTCGTATTTAGAGCTAAATCAATATCAATAACTCCTCGACGCGACAGTGGCAGAAAGTTAGGAAGCAGCGAGTTGCCAACTGAAATACCACCTTATCACAAAGGACACAGACATTAAATTCCCATTGCATTGTGAAAATCGCGAGACATGACGGTGAAAGCCCGTCTGCCCTTGCGATCTCTAGCTTTACAAGAACATAATTGTACACGTTCTGTTAAATGACTCGATGAATCAGAGATAGACGATCAACGGCAGTGTCACGCTCGTAGGCATTTTTGACAACTTCGGAAAGATTCTCTAACTTTAATCAACAGCGTGTGAATATTCAATCCGATCCAAGGCGTCTGGTTTATATTAAATTACATCACATAAAAACTGAGACGCCAGGTAGGAGGTATTCATGCGATTTATTGGATATATTAATTAACGAGTAGTGAAGCAATTATCGTCGATGAAGCTGTTGCATTCCGCGCGCACTTCATCTTGCGCTTGCGAGTAACAAACTTTAATCCCATTAGAAAGTCGTAGATTCGGCTGTGGGGCCGATGACCGGCACAGTTCACGAGGCCCGCCCTGTAATCGCGGAGCGTTTACTGTGCACTAATATAATTGATACAGCGCTATCACACAACGTCTGATCACGTGTGTTCCGTGTAAATCATGTATGAATGGGTCCAAAGAATAATACGTTAATTTGTTTTATGTTACGACTTGAGAAATTACGTTATTGATGTGTGTCTCGTTAATTTTATTATAAAAGTAGGATTTATTACAAGAGTATAACGGTGAGTGTTAAATTAGTTGCAATTTCTTGCGAGGTTGATTATTTGAAAAAAAAAAATGTATATTTTGAAATTTACCATCTTGCAATTTTACTGCGTATCCAAATATATTCTCTGGATATTCTCAAAAAAAAAATCGCGTAATTATGCCGCCTAATTTTAACAACCTTAATTATTTATTCGAACCTAATTTTTTTTACATTTCATTGAAACGTCATCCATCCTTTAAAAAATACCATTAAAAAGTTTTTTCTAACATTCCTAACACGAAATGGGGTTTCAGTTAAACCGAAATCCAAACCAATCCAAGGAACTAAGATAGTCACGCAGATAGACGTATTTAAATTTTCGCGTACCAAAGAGGTTAGGCCGCGAGCAAAAAATCTCTAATCCAAGATAAATGACCCGTCAGTTACACGTCCGTGCGAGCCGGGAGAATTCGGGCCGGAAATTACGGTTGATTCTGAGCCGGCCGCTAGACAAAAGAGACGCGGCGAGAGTGAATCCATTCGACACGAATGTAGTGTAGTATAACAACTAAATAAAACTGGAACGTGTATCGGAAGTATGTATGTATGTAGTGTTAGCGAAAATTTAGCGCAGACGAGAGGTCATTTTTTGCTACACGCCGAGATCTAATTGGACCGAGTTAAGTGGAAAGAAATTGTCTTTATGGATGCGCAATTATATTCAACTATCGTACTTAGTTTAAAATTAAGAATTTTAGTTTAGTTATAGGTAAGTTGTATGTTTTGCCCGGTGGTAGAACTCATGTAGTTCAACCGGGGAAGAACCGCCGCCACCCTCATAATCCTCCGTGAAGCAATTTATTGTGTTTCGGTTTGGAGAGGCGTGGTTGCCGACTATATTTACAAACGAGGCGAACATCTTAGTCCTCAAGGGTAGTAACGCATTTGTGGTCAATCTTGGGTCAATCGTAGTTGGTGAAGACTAGTAATGTTCATAGGTAGCAGTGACCACTTACCGTCAGATGGACTGCATGCTCGTTTGCTACCTTTACACAATAAAAAAAGAGCAGTAATTCTTAATCTTTTAGTTATAACAGACAATTTGACTAAATTTAAGTTTTGCCATGGTTTCCAAAAGAAAATTTTTGGAAACCGACGTTTCGGAGTTTGATCATGAGTATGATTTTGTAGCATACTATTTATCAATTGAATTAACCGAATTATTATTGGTGTGTTTTTTTAGAATCACGCCGATTTTTTTGACATTTATTTGAATGATTTGTCCTCGAAGACTTTCTTATTTTTCAACTTAAAACATTATTTATATAAAATTTACCACAGAGTACCAGGAGTACATAAACGTATCGAGGTGACGTACATTATCGCGGTTCAAATCAGCGGGCATTGTGCGCGCCAGGACGTGAACCGCACGCCGCTGGCCACTACCCGTACATCTAGTGTGTCGATCTCATTATCTACGTTTTAATTGCTTGACTTAATGAGTTTTAATTCGATTTGCTAAGTAAACCAAAAACTGTTTTAACCCACCTAAAAATACTTAAATAAAAACATTTTCAGTAGGTTTGCCTTAGGGATGCATATGTAAAAGATTAATTTCGATTTATTCATCCATAAGCCGCCTTGAGCTGACCCTCGTAATCCTTCGTGAAGCAATTCTAGCGATTCGGTTAGGAGAGGCGTGTTTACCGGCTAAAGTTATGTATGTACGAGGCGAACATCTTAGGCGAGTCTTCGGGGATAGCAATACATCTGCGATCACGTACGGTACGACTCAATCGAACTAAGGGATAAATACTAATGTCCACAGGTGGCAGTGACCACTTACCATTTGGTGGACTGCACGATCATTTGCTCCCAGCAGATAAAAAATTAAATATGATCGATCGCTTTATAGAAGCATACAAATGGAGCCTTATTTATTTTCGAAAATGAATATCCCATACAAGTGTCTCACTTTATTTAAGTATCGACCAGGATAGCATAAAGTTGTCGATGTAGGTGACTGCATGAACATATTATTATCGTGTTGCGATTCAAATGGGAACGACTATTGTGTGGGCTCGCTTGTGAAAGGCGCACCGAACCCACAATGACATGTATTGGACTGTATATTTATATTTGTAAGAATTGAATGCTGTTTAAAAGCGAAATATCTGTTTCACCTTGCTCCTATAATTGAATATGGATTATTTTAGAACATTTAAATAATGTGTAAGAAAATTGGTTCCTGCTTTCGTAATCGTATATTGTGGCCTTATAACCATAATACTAGTAGCAAATGAATAAGCAGTTCGATGATCACTGTTAGTTAGTTGCTACCTCAGAGGATCAAGATTGCCTAGAGTTTGTATAGTGTTGGTAAGAAAGAGAGAGAAATAGATTTCAGCGTACGATTAGTTGAGTTAATTTTCATTACGTATATAGGGGTTCTGTGCAAATAAAACATAAGAATTAACCTGACGGAGTCTATTTAGATTAGAGGTTGAAGTATAAGAGTTGTACAAACTGTATTGGAGACATACGACGTTGTTTATATAAAATCTTGCGTATTGTATACATACATACACATCTTCACGCCAAATCCCTAACGGGGAAGGCAGAGAATATTGAGTCCCAAATGGCACGGTTCTGACATACTTGTCTAGCATTGCACTTTCATAACTCTCCTCATACAAACACGCGTATTGTATATATTAATAAATTAAAACATATATTGTTATACTGAAATCGTCAGTCCGGTCGTAATCGTACAGAGAGAATGCTCTCATGCTTAGCTAGTGATAATGTATGTATGATTGAATAGCCGAATTTGCATCATCGCTACTCTCCGTTACTTCTCGATCAAAACAGAGGCGCAACTAGTTATAATACATTTTTTTATTGTGTGTCCACCTGATGGTAAGTGGCCACTGCTGCTCATGGACATCAGTCATCATCCTCAAGTACGATTGAGCCATACCTAAGTTTGATAACAGATGCGTTGCTACCCCTAAGTACTAAGATGTTCGCCACGCGTTTAAGTATAGCCCGCAACCACGCTTCTCCATACCGAAACACAATAAATTGTTTCACGGAGGATTATGATGGTGGTGGTGGTATCTCCCCGGTCGAACAACATGAGTTCTACCACTTGACAACTGACAACACCTGACATCTTACATTTCAACTTACAACGCCATCTGGAGTACGGAAAACTTAGGGCCCTATTAATAAAGTGAAGTCAAGATGATCACAATCTTGAGTTCACTCAAGTACTCGCTCAAGTAAGCGCTCTCAAGATTGACCTCAATCTTGTTCACTTTATTAATACCGCCCTTAGTGTCGAGTCCTACCTGCTTTTTAATCACTCATATTCGCCATCGATTCGCTTTGGAATCGTCGCCAGACTAACGATTTGTACGTTATCGTACAGAGCGAATGCTCTCATGCTTAGCCGGTGATAATTTATGTATGATTGAATAGCCGAATTTGCATCTTCGCTACCGTCCGTTAGCTCTCGATCAAAGCGGACGGCGTTAAGCCTCGCACCTGGACATTAATAGTTCAAACACCCGTACTTGAGTTTTGAATAGCTTACCAGTAAATTCAAATTAACAAAAAATATTACGCGAGTTTCAAACATTTCGAACAAACGTTTTAATCTTTGAGTTACGTGATTTCAGTTAAAATATATTGTAGGGTTGCCTACTTTAGTCAGTATTAGTTCAAAAGATCAATGGCATACTTAAAATTTTAATTCGAATTATGATGTATTTGTAAGGTTGTCTTGTAATAAATAAAAGTTAAAAAGGAATTATTCATAAGTTAATATAACATAATGTTTAAGATGCTTCGATTAAATTTATTGATTTTGTTTATATCGAATCATCGACGGTTGTAGAGTCAGTCTGATGATGCTCTGTTGTAAATCGAAATACGGTTTGTACATAGATTAATATTTTGTTTATTAACATGAATTTCCGCAAAGCAACGCCTATTCATTTAACTATTAATTTTGTTAAAATCCGTTTTAAAATCACATCAAGTAATTCATGGAAGAACGACAAAAATAACTTTTGTTCAACTTCTTTTTATTCTTTATTTGTCAGTATGGAATAAATTGAAAAAATATTTAAATTGTAAACAACCTATACGTATTTTTTTTACAATTTATTCTATATTTTTGATCAAGCCATTTTTGATTAAGCATTTAGATAAATAAATAGGAATTCTAAAATTCTATTCTCACAACAAAATAAAAATGAAATGTACATGAAAACAAATACCATTCGTTCATGTCGCCATACAATTTAATTTGGACTTAGTAATTGTACCTTTGTACTGGATGTTAGTGTTCGTTTATTTATTGTAACTGAGTCTTCCCTTTGTTTGGCATATCACTGCGAATTTTGTATTGTACATGACATGTATTGTTGGGATTCTTTCGAAAGTTTTATCGGCGCGCCTGGCTGATGTCACATAACAGTAAAACAATTGAAACTGAGCTAAATAATCATTTGTATTAATGAAACAATGACAGTACAATTAAATCTGATTGAAATGTAGCGTGCAGTGTAGGCAATTTGAGTTATCGTTTTTTCACGTTTGCGCTAGATTGCATTAAATAGATATTAATCTATGTGTTTTGCAATGAAATTTTGCATTCCAGTAATATTTAGATCCATTTTGAATTTAGCCAAAATATCGATTATCATTACGTGGTATAAAACAAAGTCGCTTCCCGCTCTCTGTCCCTATATATGCTTAAATCTTTAAAACTTCCCAATGGATTACAATGCAATTTTTTAATATATAGAGTGATTCAAGAAGAAGGTTTGTATGCATAATACATGCATAACATAGAACAAAAAACACTGATAATATTTTATACGGCAGAACAATGTTTGCCGGGTCAGCTAGTACGAGATAAAACTACTGATCTGAGGTTACGGTGATACCTCACCGTTACCTCTATCTCCACCGCGTAGCAGTTCTTAATAAGCAATTTGTGTAGAACGAAATTTTGTGGTTGCTGCCAATAAAATAAAATTAAACCTGCAACAAATTACATTTAGCGTGCAGCCAATTTGAATTAGACGCATGAGATTTATTTAACTGACACTAGTTTGACTGTCCCATTATGCAGATGAGTTCATTATTATTTATTACTAACTGACCGACCTGCCATTACGATGTCACAACAATTGAGATTAAATAAATATGGTCGCAGTATCCAAATGCATGTTAATGATTTATAAATTACAGTGTACGCAAACGTATTTAATTTGTTGTATAAAGGAAATAATTGAGTTAGTATGGATTTCACCAATTTCTTATATTATTTGATAATAATGTTATATTTACATAAAATAAATAAATAATCACTTATTTGAACAAAAAGTTACAATACAAAAATGGTATTCTATAGTGCGACCGGTAAATAAAGTGGTAGGTATATGTTACCAGCAACCACACCTTTCAGACCGAAACCCAAATTGTTAATAAAGAAATGTTTGGCGAAAATGGGTCCTCAGGAATAGCAACGTACCTATCTGTGTTCAACGTTCGAAACGACACAAAAGAATTTTGGTTACTCATTTGGGGGGTACTATTGTCCAGGCAGTGACAACTTACCATCAGGTGAACTGCATGCTTGTTTGCCTTTTTTCGAAAAATAAATTACTATCAGGTACCAGGTATATGCGATATATAGACATAGATACGTTATAGATTATTTATTGGCTTGGAACCAAACTGCTCCTAATTAGACCCGACAGGGGTGATCGCGTTCGCTAATTAGATTTCGTTTATTTGAAACTCACGTTTAATCTCGCACGTTTAAACATTAAAGAGATCGTCGATTTTGTTCTAGAAATAATATCTAACGTTAACGTTCTTGTGTTTCGGGTTGGAGAGGCGTGGTTGCCGGCTATATGCCGGATTTTGCACGAGGCGAACACCTTAGTCCTCAAGGGTAGCAATGTATCTATTGTCAATCTCAAGTTCGATTTAATCGTACTCGGGGATGATCACTAATGTCCATGGGTGACAGTGATCACTTACCCTCATGCTCATTTGCTACATGGTATAAAGTGCCATAAAAAAAGTAAAATATAACATTAAGCTTTTCTGAATTCTGTGTACATAACACAAATTATTATTTTTGCCGGTACAGAGCGATTAATCAAGTGCTACTCGCAGTCGCCTTTTTTTACAACTTTGCTATAATCGAAATATTATTCGCTTCAAGTAGATAGTTATTGATACGATATAGTATTTCTACAACAAAGTAATACGCTATAAATGGATATAGAGATGTATACGGGTTATGTTGGCTTGGAACCAAACAGCTCCTAATTAGACCCGACAGGGGTGATCGCGTTCGCTAATTAGATTTCGTTTATTTAAAACTCACGTTTAATCTCGCACGTTTAAACATTAAAGAGATCGTCGACTTTGTTCTAGAAATAATATCTTACGTTCATTTAATTATTGTGCTTGTATTAATTTTCTTTTGCAAGACATTCTAATATCTTTGTAATAAAATTACGCTTGGAAACTTTTAAACAATCTTGTTTCATACTTTAATTTAAAATGCTTAATGCTGTGTAGTACCTATACAAATTCAATTAATTCTTTTATGATTTTTGTCTGTTAAGTTACTTTATACAAATCAAATGAACGTCTCTTGAGCCAGGAGCAGTCCTACTAGTGCACTTTTCATTTTCTGTCTACCTCACTTATAAACACACACACATCTTCAAATCCCTAGCGGGGTAGGCAGAGAGTATTGAGTGTCAAATGGCACGGTTCTGACATACTTGCCTATAGGTATATCTCACTTATAAAGGTGTATATAAATTCATAGGATACTAGCTGACCCGCGCAACGTTTTCAATATTTGTCGAGGATACTCCACTCCTATTGGTCGTATCGTGATGTTATATAAACTATAGCCTTCCTCAATATATGTACTATTCAACACAAAAATATTTTTTCAATTGGAACCAGTAGTTCCTGAGATTAGCGCGTTCAAACAAACAAACTCATCAGCTTTATAGTATTAGTATAGATAAGAGGGTGACATTTTAAAGGCTGCGATAGATAGTTAGGTGTATTAAGAAAAGTTCGGAAGGCTCGCGCATGTAGTAAAATATGACATTAAACTTTCCTAAATTCTGAATATGAAATTGTGTTGCTGGTACGGAACCGGCCATCAAGTCTGAACCACACTTACTCTTTTCAACAACGTTGCTGTTATTGAAATATTCGCTTCGATTGTCCAATGATGTCGATAGCAATAACAAAAATAAATTAAGTACCAATGTAATCGCCGTTCCTTCTGAGGGAATATTTATCCGAATGAAGGCTCAATTGTTTTTTGTTTGATCGTATAAAACGTAGCAAACGAGCATGCAGTCCAGCTGATGGTAAGTGGTCAGTGTCGCCCATGGACATACATAATTTGACCACAGATGCGTTGCTACCCCTGAGGGCTTAGATGTTCGTGTATAAGTATAGCCGGCAACCACGCCTCACCAAACGCAAACACAAGAGTTGCTTCATGGAGGATTATGTTTATGGTGGCGGTGGTACCTCTCCGGTGGAATTAAACGAGTTCTACCACATGGGATGTATTTTCGTTTTGTATATAATTAATTATTATTTGTACCGATTTTGTTGAATTTTATAGACAGATAGGGTTTATCTCAGGGTGGTCTTATTTTTATTATTAATGTATCTCTAAAGGCTATCTATGTACACGTTTGAGTAAAAAATAATTATATTAAGCTTAGCGGAGTGCTTCTGTTTTAGTCACCCTCCCGTATTTTAGCGAATTCATAAAAATTGTATCGATAGCAATAAAAAAAAAACAAATGAAGTACCAAAGCAGCCGCTCCAAGATTTTGTTGTGAATAAATTGAACGGATCGTTCCATCTGAAGGATTCTCTATCCGAACGAAGGCTTTGAGGATGGAATACGTTTAAACCTCAACTTGTACACTAGTTCAGTGGTTGTGAGCATTTCGTTCACTTTTCTTTAATTTTTGAAAGTGATTTATAGTATTATATTTTTGTATGTATGTATTTTTGAAATTATAATCGAATTAGGCTTGAAACATTAGCACTGTACAGTTTAAATGTGCCGAACGTGTGGTGCAAACCGGTTCGATAAATTCTAACCTTATGGCACCCGTATGGAAATGAAATTAATTGTTATCTCTATCTCTTTTTCATCTCTGACGTCACACTGAGTAAGTAAGTTCTTTTGTGTAAGTTCATTTTGATCGGAATCGGATCCATTTTTTTTTTTACTTTTTGGGCGTTAGTGTATTTACTTTGTATAATATCATTGATCGTTAACAATAACAAATATAAACAAATTAATTACTAAGCAGGCACTCCAAGAGATTCAGTTGTGAATAAATTGAACGAATCCCGTCTGAAGGATTCTCCATCGCACGAAGGCTTTGAGCACAGAATCCGTTTAAGCCTCAGCTTGTACACTCGTTCAGCGGTTGTGAGCATTTCGATATTCATCGAGTCCATTTCCTTCGTACATTTTGCTAGCTTTGTTTCATGATTGACAAAACTTTCAAGATATAAACGCAATGAAAACATATTGGAAACATGGTATACCGTATTCTCAGTATACTTTTTCTTTATTCTTAATTTGATTGAATTTTCTTTTTGTAAATAATTGTTTATTATATGTAGCGAGTTTGTTCATTTCTATTGGGTTTACCTCAAATCAGCTGAATATATTAATACGAAAAATCATTGGACGTCTAAAAAATAAATTAAAGTCACGTATAAGTTTTTAAACCTGATAATCTACCTATACAGGCTACGTAGGAATTTAGCTAAAACATATAAGGATATATGTATATGCCAGTGATATACTTAGTTAATCCTGCCAATATCCCGTCAATTCGTAAAATTATATCGATAACAAAAAAGTAATTTAAGTATCACTGAATCTGTTATGAATAAATTGAACGAATCGTCCCGTCTGAAGGATTCTCTAACGCACGAAGGCTTTGAGCACAGAATACTTTTAAACCTCAGCTTGTACACTACTTTAGCGGTTGTGAGCATTTCGATATTCATCGAGTCCATTTCCTTCGTTCATTTTAAAGCGATTGATAAAATACTCACGAAGATATAAACGCATGGGAAAAACACGCGGTGATATAGTGAATATTCTGTCTTGTTTATTTTCAACGACTTTAAAAGAAAGGTTCGCAATTGGATTGAGTTTTCGTTACGTATAGTATAACATTATATCGATTTATTGTGTAAAGGTAGCAAACGAACATGCAGTCCACCTGATGGTAAGTGGTCACTGCCGCCCAAGGACAGTAGTAGTCATCTCCAAGTACGATTGACCCAAGGTTGACCACAAGTGCGTTACTATCCGTGAGAACTAAGATATTCGCCTCGTTTGTAAGTATAGCCGTCAACCACGCTTCCCAAACCGATACACAATAAATTGCTTCACGGAGGATTATGAGGGTGGCGGTGGTACGTCCCCAGTTGAGCTACATGAGTTCTACCACCTGAAAACGCGATATCTTCGCATATTTCCTGCTCAAAGTTCCGTACCCAAGGGATGCCAATGAAACCCTATTACTAAGGCTCCACTGTTTATTTTTAACAAAAATGAAGTATCTAAAGCTCAAAGCTACATACACATTGAAGTAACAATGTAATGATACGATGCTGCGGTTCGCTTTTGTCTTGCCTACTTACTCACTTATTCACAGGGGAATATATTCTAGCTCTTGCTAAGATACCACTTTATATTGTAACATAGTATTATGGACTAAAATAAATATTTTTCTGTTTAAACTAGGAGAAAAGGCTACTGTTCTTTCCATGGACAAAGAACGGCATTTTTCTCCTAATATATATTATGTATTTAATAAGAAACACATTTTTGAGATAAGTAGCAAACCTAAATATGGTAATGGCTGCAATTATCCCAATAAACTGATTAGTCTAAGACACATATAACTATCGGTGATATTGTCGCTATTGAAAGCTTATTGACGAAGTCTCCATCTTTTAGAAAGTAACTGGAATATGTCAGGAGTATTTCTTTAAGATTTCGTCCATCTTTTTTGGGCGTCATTTTAAATGTTGAGTTTTACCACCTTTTGGACGTTAGAAAAACGAATTCGTTATCTTTTATACTCCTTGCAGGCCCAATTCTTACAGAACTGCGACTCCATGTTAATGACCGAATAAAAACAAAGGCAATGATTGGAGGACGTACTGCAATGGCAGCTTTGTGCTAACAAATGAACAAACGTCTAAGTGGCTCCATTTGTATGCAACAACCACTTCTGAGTCGCGGTTGCACGCTGCTACTGGCGCGAGCCGGAGCATTCGCGGTTGATACGTGGATGAATGAAATAAATAGACAGCTAATGGCAAATGATCTTTTCTCGTAGATTCTTATTAATTCATATAGAATGTTAAATAGGTCTGAATCGCTATTACAATTGTGTATATGCGGAATATTGCATATGCGGAATTCGACCGGGGAGGTACCATCGCTACTTCAATATCCTCCGTGAAGTAAATTATTGTGTTTTGGTTGAGAGAGGCGTGATTGCCAGCTATACACACGAGGCGAACATCTTAATCCTCAGAGGTAGCAACGCATTGTGGCCAACCTTAGGTACGATTAAATCGCACCTTGCGATGATTGTTAATATCTACAGGTGGCAATGATCATTTAGAATACGGTGGACTAAATGCTCGTTTGCTACCTTTAAATATTAAAAAAGCGTGTTAATAAAATGACAACTCTGACAACTGAACAACCGTCTGAAGTGGCTCCATTTGTATGCAACAACCACTTCTGAATCGCGGTTGCACGCTGCCATTGGCGCGAGCCGGAGCATTCGCGGTTGTCACGTGGATGAAGAATACAAATAGATGTCTAATGAAATATGGTTTCTGCTCACATTTAAGCAGCATATCTCAAGATGGTAGAAATTACAGGAACTTGATAGGAAAGGTACCATCGAAACCCTCATAATCTTCCTCGAAGCAATTTGTTGTGTTTTGGTTTGGAGAGGCGTGGTTGCCGGCTATACTTACGAGGCGGACATCTTAGTCCTCACGGTTAGTAACGCATTTGTGGTCAACCTTGGGTCAATCGCACTTGGATGACTACTAATGTCCATGGGCGGCAGTGACCACTTACCATCAGGTGGACTGCATGCTCGTTTGCTACCTTTACGCAATGAAAATAACCAAAGCCAATTCAGTAAATATATTATAGTATACTCGTAATATCGTGGCATAAATTTCTAACTTCTGCGGTTCGTTGCGCTGTCGTAAATATTATCGCAGTATTGCAACATCCCAGTTGCAGTAGACACCTGCATTTGACATATTCAGGGTTTAACTGTGTAAGCGGTTTAATTGCAAGATACAGAGTAACTGTAGAGTAAGTTACTGTTACAATTATTTAACATTTAATGTCAACTTTTATTTTCAGTTCATTTGAGGTAAAGCCAAACAAATAGAAAAGCTTTTTTTATCTTGCTTTTTCTATAACTTAGTTAAAGTATTCAAATAAATCTGTATTTAAAATAACTCATATTATTTTAGTTTATCTAACATAGTTCGACGAGTTACAGTTGTTATTATTAATATTAAGTGATATGTTTCAAATTAATTCAATTACAAATAGATAATACAATACAATCATGCAAAACATTTATGCAAAATATAAATTCCAAATAACTTATCCAGATTTGATCAATTTGAGTGCGGATTAATAAAGCGTTCGTCAAAGGACTGGTCATACTATGGCCCTCTAACGAGAAACGGGATAAGCGAAGAAATGCTAACAAGTTCTGATATACGTTAGTTTTGTAACCTTGTTGTAGTAATATCAAGTAGTTAGTAGGTAACAAGAGCCATGTATTATGAGAATAACTAATATCAAGCGACAAACGAAAATCGAATCATACAAATACCTATTGAGTAAAAAAATATATTGGAACAATAAAAAAATAAAATTGTGTATCAATATCTTCCGGACAGTAGAAGTAAAATAAAATGAAGAAATAGATAGAAGTGCATGAATGACTGACGCTATAATTCTTATAATCTTTGAAGTTTCATAAATTGCACTACCAAATATTTCTATAGTATAAAAAGTCAAAAAGGAAAGGATGATCCTTTGCCGCAGATGCCTATCGACATATGAAATACGTCATACAAACTACAATGAAATCCATTGCATGTGTATTGCTACTCCTAACGACAAATCATCTAACCACATATTTAAATTTTTGACAACCACATCTCTCCAACAACAATTGATTTACAGCGAATTATGTATAGAAATAGTATCTTCCAGTACTATGTACCAATCACATTATTCATTATATCTTTATCGCTTACGGTGAGACAAGTGAATAGTGTAGTCGATGTTGTTCGTCACTTTCCAATTTAGCGTCAAAGCGATTTAATTTGTGAAACAAAAGGCCGGATTAAGCCGTCGTTTTTCGACACAATTCTAAGAGAGCTTTATACGATCCGCGATGAATGCCGCCTTTGGTGTTCATTGAATTACAGTTTTGAATTAATTATAAAGAAAGATTTGTGTACAGTCGATTAGATTCCTTATTGACTCTGTATTTTTTTGAGTGTTTAACACTCGTGTGAAACATATTAAGTTTAAGAAGGTTAAAAACCTAACATAATGTCATTCTGACATTATGTTTGAGTACCTATTTCTAATAAAATTATTAATAACTAGCTGTGCCCGCGGCTCCGACTGCTACCCCTCCGTTTAAGGGTTGAATTTTTATGGCCTAAAACCTGGCCGGGGGGGCATAAAAATTCTTCGTCTTCTCTTCTTCGTTTCTTCGTCTTCTCGACAGTTTAGTCAAGTTTGCATCAAAATCCGTTAAGCCATTTTTACGTGATGCGCGGTCAAATAAACAGACAAACAGATAAACAGACAAACAGGCAAAAATTCTAAAAACTATTGGAACGTGTTCTGTTATCGATTCTACGTATCCCCAGCTACAGCTTTTTTTTTCGAATATCTTCCATGTACAGACTTTTGACCCTCTTTAGCTTTATTATATGTATAGATTTTTTCATGACAAGAGCCATTCAATGACAAAATTTGTTTTTTTTTTTATTTCTCTTTAAGTTTTGGTTCATAATTATTTCTTTTCATTTCTTTGTAATTATTAGTTTTTAATCTATCTATATGCAATTAATTAAATATTGAAATTATTTATTAGTAACTTAAATGTATATTGTACTTGTTTAAGTATAAAGTGTAAACACTTTATATGACATACAGTAATTACATTACATTATAAGTAACAAATAACCAATAAGTGTATTATTTAACTTATATTTACTTTCAAAAATTGTCCTCTCACCTACTATTCATCTACATAGACTTATGTGAAGAATGTAACGAGAGTTCCTAATGGAACTATGAATAAATCGCCTTAAACAAGAATGATGTCATAGATTAATATTCCCAGCCTAAATATTGTTCGTAATCCCGTGTTTAGTTTTCGTGATGACCACAGAATACGAAAGTCATGGCGCCGCTCTACCGCAATAATATTTGCATTACAGGACATTAGAAGTCTGGACAGGATTAAATATTTGTAATTATGTGCGGCCGTCATAAAAATGAATATATTTTACTTTCTGCATTTCTTAAATGAGGGTTTGATGAAATGGTAGTCACTTGTTATGGACTCTAATGGCCTAGTAATAGATTTAGGCAGAATAGGCATTAAATGTAAGTCATAATTGTAAATTTTGATTGTGACAAGTGCCGTTTAAAATTTTTCTTTGTTTAAGAATTAACCTTTTACTTCATAATACCTACATACATAGTGAACTTAGATATAAATTAAAATCTTCACCCTTCTGTTTAATTGGTAGGAAGTATTTTATATAAAACTTAGTATGATAAAAAATTAATCGAGAGTGGAGTTGAAAAGCCATCTTAGCCTGATCCATTAAACAGAGAGACTAAGGTCGCTTCTAAATCAGATACTTAGACTAAACATCGGTATCAATTACAGATGTTTAGTCTAAGATATAAAATAGATAGTCCATGCAGTACTAATTTCAATATAGATTTTTAAAGATAAAAGACCGTTCATGTACACACGACATTATTGTAGCATACCACCACTCAGCCATACTAAAGGGTTTCGGTGATATCCGTGATATTTCATTACGACATTTTAGATATAATTGTAGGAAGTGTAATATACTTGATTTCTAATATCTTATTTCCAATATCATATTAATTCAATGTTGTATCAAAATCATACCTACCAATTATACACGGAAAAAATCGTAAAAATCAGTTGAGCCGTTTCGTACGACCACAAACACTACGATACGAGGTTTTCATACATTAGAATGGGTAATGATTATTAATGTTTCTTAGTTTCAAAGTATCTTTTTCTACCCAGTTGCCGTATGTGATGGGCATCGACTACGAGAGCCGAGGCGCCATGCTGCCGCCGCAGGTCAATATCTCCGAGCGAGGGTTTGTGCCGACCACCTTGCAGACGTTCAGGTAAGGATTTAGACTTAAATTTAAATATAGGGCTAATAAGGTTTTTAAAAATGAATATATGTTGTTTTTTTTTAAATGCAGGAAAATTTTCCAACTCTGTAGACACCCTCATAATCCTCCGTAAAGCAATTATTGTGTTTTGGTTTAGAGAGACGTGGTTGCCGGCTATACTTATACGCGAGGCGAACATCTTAGTCTACAGGGGTAGCAACGCATCTATGACCAAACTTAGGTATGATTTAATTATACTTGGGGATGATTACTGAGGCAGTAACCACTTACCATTAGATGGACTGCATGCTCATTTGCTTCCTTTATACAATAAAAAAAAGATTTGTCTTAGCATTAAAAATCATGAGGCGGATTTTAATAACCTATTTAGGATGTTTGTTTAGAACAAGTTTTACTTGTGATTGGACTTTAGAACTGGTATTCTTATACAAATTATATCTCCTAAGATGAAATTGGATGTTGAATAATAAGCCCAAAATTGTTTTAAAATGAAAACATTATTTACTGGTAATATTAAAACTATGAAGAGTAAGTACAATAAAATATTACAATCTATAGGGACGAAATTACGGACAAATTGTAGTACCAAATAAGACCAAAAATAGTCCGTAATAAAAGTAAATTACAAATATGAAAGCACATGTAAGGAATTTCGAATTTAATAAAATCTGGATGTGATATCCGCTTCAATATCGCGCAAGTGCGATTGAGTTATTGCAATTTTTAAATATTGTACAATTTAAATTTTAAGCCACATGGTTCGTTTATATTGTATTAGTTGTATCTTTCTATTGTATAAAGGTCGCAAACGAGCATGCAGTCAATCCGATGGTCAGTGGTCACCCATGGACAGTAGTAATCATCCCTAAGAAGGATAGAATCGTGCCTGAGGTTGCCCACGGATGCGTTGCTACTCCTGAAGATTAAGATGTTCGTTCCTTGTGTAACCTAACGATTACGCCTCTCCGAACCTTAATACAAGAATTGCTTCACGAAGAATTATGAGGGTGGTACCAGTGGGGTGACCTGATAGAACTGCACGGGTCGCAGCCCAGGTTGACGACAGATGCGTCGCCCTGGAGGACGAACATGTGAAATCTATATGATTTTGATGTTAAATCTATATAGCCTTGCGAAAATTAGAACATAGCGGTGTAATATAGAATTGCTAAAATTATTCCGAAAATACGTATGCGATAAATTTACAAGTATATACTTTATACGATAGATGGTATTACTCGTTACTTTTTCTTGTATTTTCTTGTTACTTAAGTTGACTTAAGTCTTTTTTAGAATACATATCGCTAGAAAGTGGCTAACAAAATTGAATAATCCATTTTGTCCAGGGTCCGCCTCCCCTGCACGGGGTCGAGGAGTGCCGAGATCCTGGTGACCATGCAACTGAATATCTCCGCGCCAGACCGAGCTCATAAGGACGTGCGTTTGCTGTTTAAACGAAACAAGATATGTTTGAAAGGTTAGTGAAAGTTTGTTCCTTGAACGTAACACAGAAGATATTTTGTAAGTAAATGTTTAAGACAAGGACTTAAAATTTGAACAGATTCTGGTTACGATAGTTGTCATAGTACACGATGTTTTATAGATTCCGTTTCATTTTCGTATTACGTAAACAACACGACATTTCTAATATTACAAAGGTATATTACGCTTAAGTAAATGTTCGGAGTATAAATATTAATAATGCTATTTTGGGTTATTTATATCGGAGTTATTGTGTCTAGAAAGCTTTAATGTATGTTAAATTACCAGTCTATAAAGGTTTAGCATAAAATTTTAGCATCTTACTAATATGACTTAGTCATAAAACCTAAAAATATTTTTGAGCTGACGTAAATTTGTACTTTTACTTGAAGTAAGATGAACGAAGTGCTTGTAAAAGAAACAGCTATGCTAAGAAAAGCTATAAAAAACAGACAAATTAAAAAAAAAAGTGTTTCTGTATAAATAATATTACATAAATACCCCATTTTGTTCGCTAACTCCTCAAATTCGGTAAACGGGTTCCAAGGCGATAACCTACAAAACATCCGCCATTATCCACATATAGCGACACGCGTGCCTCCACATAAATCATGTGGCGTCCTATTTTTAATCAATCATTTGGTACTGACGGTTTGGTCCATATCCGGGTTATGATGACATCGTATGGAGTCCTGTAGGCATCATTTAAATACAGAACCCTAAATCAGTTGTTTATGATTATGACCGTTAAATCTAAAATCTACATTTCGTCATTGACTTTTTGCTTGTAATGGAAGAAGGAAGAAAAAGGTCTTGTCCGTAAAAGTATATATCAGAAAAATCCAATTGCGATAAAACAAAGTGTTTCAATTATAAATTATTCCACCATTTTGTTCGCCTGATCCTTACAATTGACGAACGGGTTCCAAAGCGATAACCTACAAAATACCCGCCATTATCCACATGTAGCATCACGCGTGCCTCCACATAAATCATGTGGCGTCCTATTCTTAATCAATCATTTGGTACTGACGGTTTTGCCCCATATCCGGGTCACGTGACATGGTATGGAGTCCTGTTGGCATCCTTTAGGTACGGAATCCTATGTCAATTGTTTATGATTATGACCATTTAATCTAAAACCTTTCGTCATTGACTTTTTGCTTGTAATAGAGGAAGAAAGACAAAGAACTTGTTCGTAAAATAATATAACAGAAAAATGAAAATTCGAAAAAACAAAGTATTTCAGTAAAGTATTATTAGTAATTCCGCCATTTCGTTCGCCTGATCCTTAAACTCGGCGAACGGGTAGCAAAGCGGCAACCTACAAACACCCGCCATTATCCACATGTAGCGTCACGCGTGCCTCCACATAAATCATGCGGTGTCCTGTTTTTAATCAATTATTTGGTACTGACGGTTTTGCCCCATATCCGAGTCATGTGACATGGTATGGAGTCCTGTTGGCATCCTTTAAGTACAGAACCCTAAATCAATTGTTTCTTATGATTATGATTCTTCTATTCGTTATATATTATTATATAACGAATAGACGAATTTAAAACCTATATTTCGTATTGACTTTTTGCTTGTAATAGAAGAAAGGAGACAAAGGACTTGTTCGTAAAGGAATATAACAGAAAAATAAAAATTCAAAAAACACAGTGTTTCAGTAAAGTATTATTAGTAATTCCGCCATTTCGTTCGCCTTAAACTCGACGAATGGGTTCCAAAGCGATAACCTACAAACCACCTCCAAAATCCACATGTAGCTTCACGCGTGCCTCCACATAAATCATGCGGTGTTCTATTTTTAATCAATCATGTGGTACCGTACGGTTTTGCCCCATATCCGGGTTATGATTCCATCGTACACTGGCTTCACATTCAATCATACGTTAATGCGGCATTTACTCGTATTCCGTCATGTACGATATTGTTGAATTGTATTTTTGTTTTGCATAAAATTAGGTAGTTTAGAAGATCTTTCAAGTGTATATTTTGACGTTTTACCATTAATCGTTTACCATGATACTTTTGCAAGATTTATTTTAGAGTTACAGTAGAGGTACAAAACAATACAATGGTTATAGTATTAAGCGTTTTTCTTCGATTTTAGCTGGTAACACAAAAACTTCTTTGTGCTTGAAAAGAAGAAAGGAGAAACGGGCAAATATGAAAAAATGAGTTTCAATAAAAATACATAATTATAATTTCGCTTTTTTTTTCGCCAGCACCTCAAATTCGCCTAATACGTTCTAAAGCGATAACCTACAAAACATCCGACGTAATCATAAATAAATCATGTGGCGTCCTATTTTTAATCAATCATGTGTACCGTACGGTTTTGCCCTATATCCGGGTTACGATTCCATCGTACACTGGCTTCACATTCAATCATACGTTAATGCGGCATTTATTGCGGGTATTTTATCATGGAGGGTATTATTGAATTGTATTTTTGATTTGAATAAAAATTAGGTCGTTTGGGTAGACCTTCGAAGTAAATATTTTGTCGTTTTAGCATCAATCTTCTAACGAATAGACATATCCTGTCTGACCGATTTATCAATGTCGAAGCGAATCCGCCCGAGCTGAAAAACATGCAATTTAGAAGAATTTGGCGCTAAGTAGCTGAATTTTGTGAAGATTTAGGTGAGGTCTCATCAGCCTATTTGTAAATAATCATGGTCATGTCTTTACTATATAGATTTCTGTCTCAGATATGCAAATATTATATCTGTTATATTATATTATACTTGGTTTTTTATTTTGACATACCAACTAGAACAAAAATGAAAAGTTATTTAACTGCAAATATTTTTTTACGTTATGTTTTTCAACAAGACATAACAATTGTTTATATATTTGGATAAATGCGAATAATAGATTTAGTCTAATATTATAATAATATGTCAATATAGACAAAATCTTATGCCTTTTGAAATAAAACATAACTCCTGTCAGTTAGATTCACTAGGTTCCCATTTATTCAAATAACATTTATTCAGCTACTTATATAAAAGCCCTCTTCGATATATCAGAGAATACCGAGCAGTAACAAAATAAAAATATTCAAATGTCCTCGATATTTTATTGAAAATATCCACGAACTTCGAGAATGGCAAAACTTGTGCTCCGTCTCCCCATCGACAAATCACTTTATAACAACGAATAGGTATACTAAAATCACATAAAGCAATATAGAGGCGGAGTGCCAGCACTTATTCTAGAGCAATAATAATAACAATAAATTTTCGAGTCTGACGCTGTGAGGGCGCCTCTGTCGTTTATTCAGATACCCACAAAACGTGTCATATCTGGATGACATTATTTGATAGCGTCCGATTTGGTTTTCAAATTTGTAGATAATATAACGGTTTATGATAGCAAGGTGTGCTTTGTGAGCAAACAATGAAACTTGATGTGGCCGGCGAGAATAAATGGTTTGCATATTTAGATGACACTAGACAACTTGTAAAATGTTGTAATGTAAATAACTTGTAAAATTTTGTTATTATTGTCTTTGCATTGCACTGCTTATAGATATGTACACTGGGTATAAATAGGTTTATATAAAGTAATGTTGGGATGCATTCTTCTATTTTCTGGAATGATACGGGACACGAGAAGGTAAGGTATTGATAATAACTTGATAGAGTAGGTATTAGTGGAATCTCTGCACCGAGAAAACAAATCGTTTTGGAGGGAGAAGCCATTGATTTTTTTATTTGTTAAATTAATAGTTAATTATCAATATGAAAATAAACAAATAGTTTAAATTTATATATATATTATTAAATTATAAGTATTGAGCTATGAAGCTTGCCAGAATCATCAGAATAACTTTAATAGCTTTTAAATTACAGTTTCATTAATTAAAAGTCATAAAAATTATTAAAAAAAAATGTTGTTTAAATAAAAAAAATTAAAAACTATTTTGGGGACTTGTTGTTTATAATGAAATACTTCATGAAAAAAAAACTCATAACTGAATTTGATAATCAAGTGGGAAATTCCCCATTGGATCTTGCTCTAATCTGTCACTCAATGTCAACAATAATCATTGCCATAAATAAAATTATTTGTTCAAAAATAAATACAAAAAACTGTTTTCTTAATTTTAGTCTTAATTTTTTCGATTCGTTTTTATTATGCTCGAATTTCAAGCTTAAAGCGATATGTTGTATTAAATAAAACTGTCGTTGCCGTGGTTCTAATAATATTTTTTTAAAATCTAGTACCTGAATTTTCAACAACTTAAATACACTTTGTTTCATATTAAATATATGATTCTTGTCATTAGTGATTTACAATTTTAGATTTTAGATGACAACAATTTAAACAACATTTAGACAGTTAACTAAATGAAATAAAGCTTTTAACTACATTAGTAAAAATATCTCCATTCTTTTATAATTAAAATGTAAAACTTTTTATGTTTCATTGCTCAGTTATACGAAACCAGTTAATAGGATTTGGATACAATTTGGCATCCATATAGATTGAGTTGATTGTTCCGGATTTTTCTCTGGACTCAATTCTGAAATCCAAGCAAGTGAAGCCAGTTTTCATCATATTGTAATATTAATATTATGAACTGTCGACATTTTCAATAACACAGTGCAATAATTTCTCATTCAAACAGCATGCGGACCTTACTGCAATATATTATCCGATATTAGCAGACTGGGTGAACAATATGTGAATTTGTGTAGAGTATCTTAATTAAAATCGCCAGACAGTGCCGATGGGTGGGTGGAGAGTGGTGACCTGCTATCATTATGATGTCAATTGTAGAACTTAACAATATTATTGTGCTAGAAAAATAATAACTGCTAATATAAACGTAGAAAATAATGACTCTTAATTGAACTTTTTATTCAACACACTGGGTCGGTACTTGGACAATGGACATGTTTCCTAGAGACATGAAGATAGAAAATTATGCGAAGCTTTGTCCACAATTTAAAGTCTCCAACAATTTGGACAAAGCTTGGCATAATTTAAACCTCTTAAAGTACCGAGTACTTTAAGAAGTTGAGGCTATTTTTAATGGGAGTTTAGAAACCCTTATTTTTCATAGTTATTTTTGGGGAGATGACGTTACGTCTTACAATAGATTTTAAATTTAATGAAGGGACAAAATAATTTCTTACCGCCAACATGTTGCTTTACAAATTTCTATAATAACTGTTTTCAATGAGTTCTTTATGTGACCGAAAAACAATATTCATATATATTTCGTTGTAGCCAACAAAGAACCTATTGCAATATCAACGACTCGATAATATACGTCCAATGAAACATTAAAACGTCTGTGCTTACGCCACGAGTCGTCTGATTCAGCCGAACGGATACTTACAAGTTTATTCACTCCACAAATCACTCCCTCGCATTCTTTATTAGCATGTAGACGATTCCGTAGACGCAACAGGATATTTGCGAGGGATGAAGACATATTATGAGGGGCGCTACAGCCCTGCCATCCCCTTTTTAATGTGTTTACAAGGAAGTATCGATTGTTCTATTGTACTTTTATTTGACTTGGAAATTTCTCGTTCCCTCCGCCAGTGCGAAGTTTATTGTGCGTCTTATCAAATTTTTATATAAAATGGGACTTCGTAATTTGATGCAGATTGTAAATATGGCTTTATGGGATATTTTATTTGATTTTCGTGTTGCTGTACCGAATGTTTACGTTTAAGATCTGGTTCTGTAAAAATGACTTCGATCTTAATGTTTTGTCATACTGTCGTACAAAAGGCAAATTGAGAGTATTAAAGTGAATGGTTACTACTATACTATGCATGCATTTTAAACATAATCACATTTTTCGGGTGTATTCAACTCTTAATTTTGTTAACATCGATTCAACCCGAAATGTATTTTCAACCCGAAATACATTTTCCTAAATAAAAAATAAATAAAAAAGTTCATAGCACAGATATTGCACTCTTATCCTCAGAGAGAACCTGAATCAACAGTTTTAAGTTAAAATATTAAGTTAATCTGACTGAAAACGCTCTAAATCTAAATAATAATATCCTAGATTAATTAAAGTCGTTTAAAACATGTTCGGGAAATTGTATATTATCATTAAACATATAAAACAGTACAGTTTCATACAATATACCGTAGAATTAATCCTATATTTCAAAATACAATGTGAAATAAAGCTCAGAGAGAGTCACAGGTAACCACAAAGTTAACGCACGAACAACTCAATTTCAGATTCCGAGTAAAATTCATTTTGAAACGTCATACTGCATTTGATATTCGTTCAAATACGCTTTTAACTTTATAAACTGAAATTAGGAAACTATTCCAGTTGCTGAAGTTCTATTTGGAGGACGGTTAAATTTTGTACGACCACTTTGTTTTAAGTTATTCGCTTATTTCACTGTGAACAAGGCGTACAACTTTGTTCACATGTTTCCTTTGTGTTTAGGAATAGAATTTTAAGTATTTATTATATTATTTTATATGTATAGTGGCCACTTATGACACTTATGCGCTTTATGATTTCATCTTTTTTGTATCATAAAAATAATTATTAACAATGAGTGGTCACCCTGATTGATGTTTCGTAGATTCAGCAAAGCGTTTGGCAGAGAGCAAACCTGAATATGATAGGTTAAGGACGATACCACCACCATAACAATTACCGTCGTTTAACAGTTTGTATGCTTTTAATATTATAATCGAAAATGTGTCGTAATTGTGACATTTATTCAAGAGGCAATCAGTCTCAGTCCTAATATAGCAGAAGGTAGCAAGGCATACATGGTTGACCTCAAGTAGGATTGCATGGCCGGTAATTATTATTCTAATATCATAAGGTAGTTATTAATTAATAGCTTCTATAAAAAAGGGAAGCAAAAAATTCACAATTCATGAAC
>DWNR01000069.1:0-28424 GCA_018250455.1 Polygonus leo | reverse complement strand
CCCGTCAAAATCGGTCCAGCCGTTCCAGGGATTAGCCGGAGCAAACAGACAGACAGATAGACAGACAAAAATTAAAAAATGTTATTTTGGTATATGTGCCATGTATAAATACACAGGCACTTAGTAAAAAGCAGTTATTTTTATATTACAAACAGACACTCCAATTTTATTTATATGTATAGATGAAAGCAAACCTACGGTGCCCAACCTCTGCAAGTCGGAAGTGCGGGATAACAAGCGTCCGAAGATGGATTGGCTGCAATCTGCACATCATCCACTAATGTGTGTCACACTCACATGTTTTGTGTTCTGATGCCACGCACCGGAAATTTGTTTGTCGTAACACTTTTTAAGTATTCGTTTTTGACTTATTTTAATGCACACCTAACGGGAAATTAACTATTTGCTTAATAGAAATGAGTTTGCATTTTGCTGATAATGACGAATTGGGCTTATTATTCTTTGTTGAGGCACACACTCGTAACATAAACGTTGTCGTAACTCGTAACATAAATGTGTATTAAAGAAATGTAATCTTCATTAGAATCCTTCTTTCTGTACACAAGAAAATAAATAGATTAATTCCTGTATAAATTAAAATCTAAATTGAATAACGTTTTAAAGAAATCCCGAAAAGTTGATTTTTGACGTCACAAGGCAAAAACGGACATTGCGTTAGGCGCAATTTCAAATATTTGTTTTGATACCAATAGGAATTTCTAGTACTAATTGACTTTTACCTTTCTTTTAACTTTTAACCCCACTACCCAATGAAAATAACTAATAATCATGAATTACTCACAACAGGCGAATAAGAAACTTAAACGTATAAAAAAATACTGTCAAACCAGCTTCTTTAAAACGGTAAATATACAGACTTATCTTTGCTGTCGATAAACGGACCCTCTTAACGGGACGCTGTGCAGTCGTTATGTGTATCTTGCACAGCTGATACTCTTTACTTTGTAGTTTGAAGAGAAAACAAAGTATAATTTTAAATAGTTGTTAAACAATATCTACACTATCTCTTCAGGTATGACAAAAATTTTAAAAATGCCAGTCGTGATAAAAAATATTAATTAGAAATTCCCTGAACTTGGGGTCGCCATTACATTTCATAAACACGAGTAAATCTATTGTATATTTTTAAAACACTCGTTAGACATAAAGTCGTGATTTAATACGAACACGATAGCAAGAATATAAACCTAGCATTATTAATACACTGGTACTAGAAACTTTCTAAGATCACGAATAAAACGTTCCTATCACGAGGATTAGAAATTATAGACAAATGTTAATTCTATTAATATTCGCGGGAACTGCAGGAGATATTGAATTGATTGCGATTATTTATCGTTCTGATATAAAAGTTAAAACAAATGACTCACAACGACATTGCAAGGTTTTTAAACTCTTACTGTATCATAAATATTTTCGCAACAAAAAGAGGACGAAGGAAGAAAATGTAATATTATCTTGTATGAAATATCAAGTTTAACATACACATATAACTTGGCTCTACAAAAGACTGACGGAAACGGATTTTTACACGGATTTTTTCGTTTTTATAATTTTGTCATCGTGTAAGTATACTATAGTTTATTACGTTAATAAAAGCGTCATCCAAGCAGAAGTCTATGACTCGGTAGATACATATTATTTTATAAGTGTCGCAATTTTATTTGTTAGAATTTTTTCCCTCAGTATAACCCCGGAAGCTGTACATTGTCATAAAAATCTGGAGAACAGCGCCATGAATCGTTTTCAAAGCTATCCCTCTAATTGGATTCTTTTTTTATCTTATAAAGATAGCAAACGAGCATGCATTTGATAGTAAGTGGTCACTGCCACCCGTGGACATTAGTAATCACATTGAAGTTCGTTTTAAACGTACCTGAGGTTGACCACAGTTCCGTTGGTACCTCTGAAGACTAAGATGTTCGCCACATGGGTTATAGCCGATACACATAATGTATATGTCACTCCTCTCTTTATCGAAACACAAGAATTGCTTTACGAATTTTATGAGAGGTACCTCTAAGGGTCGAAGTACATTAGTTCTACATTTTTATATACAAGTAATATTGTTCTGAGAATATATTTCTTCTGTTTAAATGCTAAGTTTGTGAGAAACCTGTTTGTTCACGCCGGGCGGGTCAAGTTGCGCCGTTACGAATATTATATAGGTGCAAATTGCATCGGTATCGAATAATAATTTGAATTTGATTGGCTTTTCTGAGAACTCTATTCCAATTAAATTGTATTTTATTACTCCAAGTAGATAAAATCTTATATTTTATGTGTAGCATTTTGTTTTGTATTTACTAAATTAAATAATAATCTTTATTTATCGGGACAACTCACTCTCGTAGCGTAGTGGCTTCTGAATCTATTTAAATAAATAGATTTTTGTTTATTATGAATAAAACTTATTCTTCCAAATTGTTCGAGACCACTCTAAGGGTATGGGCTTTTCATTCAAACAGTGGAAATATTTGTTTTAATGTAAAGCAAATAACCCGGTATGAAAACCTGCACTTTTGAGGGCAGTTTAATATGCATTAGACTCTTAATAAGTAAACTAAACACAGTCTACTTACTATAATTATATAAAAACTAGGTGACGCAGCAAACGTTGATCTGCTATAAAATAAAAAATGGGGGTTGGTGATAGAAGGGTGAAAGTTTAGGGTTGTATGTATTTTTTAATGCCAAATCATAAATAAAGTAAAAATAAAAATGTCCAAAAAATAAAAAGTTCAACGAGTAACACACGAATACAAGACATATAAATTACATATATAAATAATCATGTTAATCATATGCAAAAAATAAAATGAAGTTGATGATCGCAATAAATAACAGGAAACCGTGTTATTTTTTACTAGTATACTTTGTATCCTGAGGCTACACCTGATGTAATGTTAAGAATGATGATGAGGTAATGTGCGCGAGCAATTCTTTGGATTATCTGTTATTAAAAACAATATATGGAGAAGCTTTGAATAGTTTTAATGTTGCAATAGAGTTCCGTATCGGGGAATACATTGAGTCATCGTTATGAACCTACTGGTAACTTATACATATTGATCATAATGAGCTTTTATGTTGAAGTCCTATGTTTCTGGTTTTCTTATAAATACTGGAATCTGAAGTGAATATTTCTTGAGATCTCCTAAGATTTAGGTATATCTAAGAATTTAGTTTGTTTTCGGTTAAATTAGGTAATGCCAACCTCACAATGTTGTTGATTATTGTACAACTCTCATAATCCTTCACGGAGAGCAATTCTTACGGACATCTTATTCCTTAAGAGTAGCTACGCATCTGGGGTCTGGGGCCAGTCAGAGCACGATTTACTTATAATTGGGGTGATTACAAATGACCTTATGTGGCAGTGACCACTTACCACTATTAATACAATAAAGAAATGAGTTGTTGCAATATAACAATGTGGGAAGTTTTTTCCAATACTTATTTAGCCTCCAATCAACATTCGCTGTGGTATCCACGAGTTTGTGAAGTGTTTGTTAGAATTCAGTTAAAAAGCAATCAAACAAGTTTAATTTAAAGTAACACGTGCATGACAAATAAAAACATCGTGGCTATGATGGTTTAAAATAAATACATATTATAAGAGTTCTTAACAAACATAATATTGAAAGTTGGTATTAAAAGTTGGCGACATTGATCACGCAACTTCAAATAGGTGAAAAGGCGCGTCCCGGGTTTGATTCCGGACAGTCAAAAAATCGGAATGATAAGTTTGGATTGGTTCTGGGTCTGGTATTTTTGTAATTATTATGTCTCACTCACTATTTTCTATGGATATTTTGTAGTCAATACCGAACATTATTAAAGTTCTACCTGGCGTCGATCTGATGCATTGTCATTCCTGAGGACTGGCTCGATTCGCGTGTCAGTATGGCTTGCAACTGAAACGCAATAATTATGGAGAATTGACAGGGTAGGGCAGCACCACTCCTATCGATAAAAATATATATTTTGATATTCTTAGTATTATGATTCTTAGTAGTAGTATCGTTTCTTATCCGTATGATCAAATTAAGACTGTAGAGAATTACAAATCTTCTATGTTTTTGGAGTCTATGTTTTTGGTTACCTCAATAGTTATTTCATTTTCTTTCATATTTTGAGGAGTTCCTTGCGGTATCTTTGAAGCCCATGGTTTATGTTTATGAAAAATTTTGGATCACCGCTATGCTGAATTTGTTGCAAAATGAATCAGTCCCACTGATGGGCTCTGTTGTCCTCTCACAATGAGAAGGATTTAGGCCATAGGCTATCGCAGAGGTCATCAATAATTTTCATTGGAGGTCCTTTTTTAAAATAATATGACCGTTGCGGTCCGGAATGGAAAAAGCCAATATGTTTACAATTAAAATCAAAGACCATACTATATAAAAGAACAAATAAAACGAATGAGTTATGAAACATTATTTTATTAAAAAAATAAACATTTTAAGCGTAAACAGACAGTATTAATGAGAAAAATGACATTTTTGCTTTGGACTATCCGTCTGAAGTTTGGACTAAAGTTTATGCAGACTATTGTCATTAAATCTTGGATATGTTTATCGGTCATCGATCAAAGTACGTACTTGGCCTTAGGTAGGTATTTAAAGTATTTGTATTGTTAAAATGTTATAAGATCCGTACAAAATAGGGTGGCGGTCTGGATGCGGACCGCGGTCCGCCATTTGGTGCCTGGGCTATCGCGTAGGCCACAACTTTACACCCCCTTGAGATTATTTATACTTCAATGTAAGTTTCCTTACGTAGTTTTCTTTCACAGAAAAACATGTGATAATTTTAAGTAGACGTGCGTGCTGGGATTCGAATCCGGACCCCTGTGTGAAAGGTCGGATGCACATCCACTAAGCTATCACTGCTTGTAAAGTACGTACGTACATAAAAAGATACAGATGAACATAGAAGGTCTTCATTTTTGAAGTCAACAAAACCGTTAATAAAAAAAACAAAACGACATGTTTTTTTTTAAATCGCCATTACCCATCATGACCATGGCCGTGCTCAATGACTTAGAAAGAAAAAACTATTGAACGGTAAGAAGTACGCCTCTCTCCTCTCAGGGTCAAATTTAAATTTAGATAAGGAAAAACTATAACCTAAAACCAAATGTTTGTTTATAGCATAAGCGTAATTGCTTTGTCTTGCTGTTTCAAAATTAATTACACATTATCAATGTCATCAAAATCATCAACTACCACTATATGAAGATTATAAAGACTTATCGACTTTTATTACAAAGACCTTTCGTATATCAATAATTATTTGCTTAAGTTTCGTTGGAGTGTGGAGCGGTTATCCACTAAAATGGTTCGGGGAAACAGTTACAACACTATGCTATATAAATAACAAACTTTACCACACAATTTAAATCAGAAGACCCATTATTCCCGAGGTCCAGCCGCAAAACACGAACGAGAATTTATGTGACGTACACTTTGATGTATACAGTCGTTAATGATAAATGTTTTGCAAATGTTTGTGTATGTGTGTGACGAAGATAACACCAATAGGGATTCGGTGGGTAGGAGTACACCACTGATATATCTATACCTATATAATAAAATTGTAACTGAACGATGTCTGTGCTTTGAAGATTGAAGATGTTTGAGAAAAAATAATTTGGGCGTCTTTATTAAAGCCAAACCCAAAACAACAATTTTTAGAATTTTTATTTGTCTGTCTGTATGTTTGTACGTACATCACGCCAAATTTATTGCGTGAAATTAAATGCGGTCATCACAGTTGTACAGCTTATGGTCTTACTTAAAATCTGGTGTATGTTTTATCTTGATATACCGTCAAAAAGTAGAATTATTACTAAAATAGTATCGTGCTGCATGAAGCCGCGGAAAAGCTGGTATTTCAATAGAATAATAATCATAAAAAATTTGATCGACTTTGACACCGGTTATATATGAAAATAGGAATGTGAATGTGTTAACGTAAAAGTACTTTATACTTGCATCCCTAGTTAGTTAGTTCAAGCTAGTACATAAATTTTATTTTTAGATTCTGTTTAAAGAAAGTGTAAAGTAATAACTTATAATAACACTAATTTCCTGCGGTCTTCAATTCGGTATTTAACTATTTTCTTGCATATCTTTGGAATTTATAACAGTAGTTTTTCAAGATAATAAATAGATTACCTTGGGAATGGGAATGGGATCTGGGAATGTTAGGTACATTTGTAAGGGTACAAAGGTACATACTTATTACAAGTATCATACTCATTTCTACAAATAATATTTTTTACACCTACTGGTGAGGTAGGGTTGAAGCACATCATAAAACGCGCATAGTCTTGTTATGTTAAAGCTAAGCTTGATCGTGAAACAAATGCTCGAAGTCGTAGGCAAAAACTAGTGTTGTGATCACGCACTTATATTGTCTTGGTACTGAGTATGTTTTATGAGTATACTGCAGTTTTTCAGCATTCAACATATTTATGATTACAACTGTCGTTATGTTGGTACATAAACCGTACTTTTTATAACCGAGTTCATAAAGTTGTGTCGCATTACGGATCAAAGATATAGGAGTGTATGCTATGTGCACTAAGAAAATGTCAAATAAATTGCTTTTATACCTTTACGGCACTGAAATTAAGATATAAATCTATCTTAAGCTATTGAATTAGACACCAAGAAAGTTGTTAAACAACATGTTTCCGGAGTTTAGAGACTTATTTATTGAGATTGTAGAGGTATTTCAGATCAAAAAAAGTTCAGACCCGAAGAATATGTAAAGATCCAGTATTTTATAATCCTATTCATGAAAGACCAACCTTCCCTTAAAGTATGCAAATATCATTGTAATTAAACTCCTTATGAGTAAAATTACGAACACACCCACACTAGATCCTTATATATATAAAGATGATAATAGATTAGCATGGTGTTAAGATGCCTTGACTTTATCTTTTCTGCTAAGCTAATAAAAAGTTCAATAAAGTCAAGTAAAAAATACACGCGTTCATAGTTAAGCGAAACAAATTAAGCAATAAAACTTTTTTGCTGCTAATCCTTGTAACATCCTCTTTCTGTTTTCCTTATGTAGAAGTTACTAGCACCTTTATATACATACAAACATAATTTTTCTGTGCGAATGTATCACTGAACTCTGACGTTTACTTATTGCGTCTATTTAAGTGAGGTTGGATGGTAAGATTGGACCTAAATATGTTGAAAATATTACCTTTTTGGACACGTCCTATTCAAGTAAACACCTATCTGCGGTACTCCATGCATTTTCAAACGATAGTCGACGTAAATGAAAGTGAAGACATGTGTGGGAACTCCAATATAAAAGTTATCAACAGACAGACGTGACTCGAAGGAGGAAATTGCATTTCTCTCCTTTAGCCAATTTCCACGAACATCTTGGAATCACTGTCGTTACGAAAATTTGTGGATTACGCGATGCAGTGCAATCTGTTACGTCATATTTATTTATTTATTTTATAATTTGGTTCACAAATGGATTCAACTAACTTAAATAATATTATAAAGGTGATCATTCTGAATGAAGTGAAGCTATAAGAACATAAAATTAATAATCAACGTTATAATTAATATAAATAAATTAATTAAGTGACTTACAAATACGTGTTTTGACCAAGACAATGAACCATGGAATATATCAAAATATGAACATATATCGTATGATAACATTCGGTACAGTGTATAATGCTCTCTTATGTTACGCAAAGTGGTATATTAAATGTCTTCCTATAACTGAGCTGACTACCAGAATATTAAGATATTACATTAAGTAGACAATCTATTCATAACTAAAAAGTGATAAAAGTTAAAAGTATAAAGTATGTAAGACTTACTTGGGTGTCTAAATCATAAAATAGAAAAAATATGTTGAATTCTTAATAGAAGAAGAGTGACAAAGTACCGCGTGAGAAGCCGTTTTAGACTTTTCTGACTTCTTACTTTATTCATCACCTACTGTTTAATTTTATTGCTCTTAACAACACATTATACACCTACATTGATGAAATTAGGATCATTATCATATCACCTTTTATACCCAAATTAGCAACATTAAAAAATACAATACTTACATACTGGTTAAAAAAAATTACATAATATAAAGTTATTTTAAATTTGTTTAATAGTAAAGAAGTAGCAAACGAGCAATCGACTTGTAAGTGGACCTGTGCCTGTGGACCTCAAATAGGATTAATTTTTTTTAAGTTTGACTGCATCGATGCTTAACCAGCCCCGAGGTCTAAGGTACCCATTTCGAATGAGACTCAAATTGTAGCGTTAAATTACCAATAAAAAATGATGAGATTTAAACTGTCCCATCCCTCAAGTTGGATCAAGTTACACATACTTTCATTATAATCGGTTCAGTAGTTGTGGAGTTTATCCCAAACATACATATGACACGTTTAATATGTAAATATTTATATCATCATATTAATCTTAAATGGTTTTTTGTTTGCTGTGAATGCGTGTGTGGGTGCATAATCTAGAATGCCATGTTTTGGTGATATTTCCACAGTTGTAACAGATCTTCTAGTTTTATCAATCAATCAAGGCCTCACACAACATCGTTTAATACTTAGCGTTTGCATATTAAATTTCACACGAAATAATGGGACGTTTTATATATAATATAACAGGTCATCAAACTAAAGGATTTGCTAATAAGAATACAAAAATAAAGTACAATAGAAAATTGATAGTTTACAATGATCCTCAATATATTTTTAACAATATCTTATATTTGTTAGTTTTCTCAGTAAATATTCCACTATGGAAAAGTATGTCAGATCCTGGGATTCAAACCCGGACTCCCAGGGAGAGGTCAAAATCTTAACTCTGGCGTTATATAATAACAGTTAATAATGTTATTTCATTGACGAACTGCAATTGTCTTGCCTTTTGTATAAGTGAATAGCAACCATAACTTTCCAACTGAAATATAAATATTGAAATTAATGGAAATAAAAGTCATATTACTCTCTACTATATATTATAAACAACTCATAATTTCAAGCTAACCTATATCATTACTTACAGACCCCTTATTATGTATTTATTAAAATATTGAGCAATATCACCACATGGCGCCATGTACGTAATCAGACATTTATACCTCAAACGTATTTTACGACTAGCTTAAGGTCTCTCCGCACTCCACCGATAACCGGTCACTTGCACAAAGTAGATGTGAACGTACATACATTCACGTGGTTTTTACTAATTTCATGAATATTGGGACAATATAATATATAACATTAAGAATTGGGATATTAAATTATTATTTTTTAAATTTTACTTAAACAAAATATGACCTCTACCAAATATAACCTCAAAATACTGAGGACTAAGATGTTCGCCTCGAGTATAGGGGTAGCTGGCAACCACGCTTCTCCCAACCTAAACAGAATAATTGCTTCACGGAGGATTATGAGGATGGCGGCGGTACCTCCCCGGTGGTACTAATGAGTTTTACCACCTGGAAAAGGAAGCAATGTACTTATATACATGTAAACGTATATGTATTGCGTATGTATGTAAGTGTGTAATCTTTTCTGACCGAAGTAGTATTTGCGTTGATATGTGAGGAGACCTTAGCAAGACGAGAGACGAGATGAGAGACTAGATACCGCTCTGATGACTCGTGATACGAACACACGTGCAACGTGCTCCAACTTGAGTGTGGGAACTAACTCGGGTATGATTTTGGAACTTACTTGGATCTGATCCAATTGAAATCGCGGGAAATAAATTTATGGAGCAAAGGCATATATCGCACTAGTAATACAATAGTGTCGTAACTCCAAATAGATAATTTTCATCAACGAAAAACTGATTAGTCACTTCCTATCATGGGTATGAAAAAAACGAATGTTGTTGCGCCCTATCTTATCCAACTTTTTGCAATATTCTAACGACGGTTTTAATGACTTGTGGGGCATTGAATTTTACATTTGGATATCGTGTTGTCGTACAACACTGTTGCATTATTAGTATGACGAAATAAGGACGAGATCTGTTTGTCGCTTTCTACACTTATAGCCTCACACTAGAATATTGTCGTGGCTGCCATGAGTACACAATAGAGTGCAGAAGTAAAACATTAAGATTAGTTATTATTTGCCAGGTGGTAGAACTCGTGTAGTTCGACCGGGGATGTACCACCGCCACCCTTGTAATCCTCTGTAAAGCTATGCTTATGTTTCGATTTGGAGAGGCGTGGTTACCGGCTATACTTATTCACGAGGCAAGCATGTTAGTCCTCAAGGGTAGTAACGCATTTGTGGTCAACCTTGGGTCAATCGTACGTGACTACTAATGTCCATGGGCGGCAGTGATCACTTACCATCAGGTGGACTGCATGCTCGTTTGCTACCTTTACACAGTAAAGAATAAAAGACTAGCCGGAAATCAAACCCCTTTGCGGGTCAGATAGATACGGTGACTACAGACAGCACTACGCAGGTATTTGGTGCTGGAAGGGGGAAAAAATATGTGTAATTAGTAATTATGTGTCCTAACTAAGATAATCAGTTATAAGTTCCCATGGTTAGATCCACACTTAAAACGACTGGATCATATTTTATACACCATTGATAGGTACAAACTGAATGTACCTACTTACACACAAACACATCTTCACGCCAAATCCCTAACGGGGTAGGCAGGGAGTATTGAGTGCCAAATGGCACGGTTCTGACATACTTGCCTAGCTTCTTAAATAAATAACATAAAATAAATTAATGATATACTTAAATTCACCAAAAATATTTTTACAAAAAATATTATTGGTGTTTACAAAATAGGGCTTGTTTCAAATACATTTTCGCAACATTTCAAAATGACTTGACATGACAAAATGTTGGTAAATATAATTATCCTTGGACAACAGTTTTGTAAGTAAAATTAAAAAAAATACTATATTATGCAGTGATATAAATCTTTTAACGTAATTAAAAATTATTGTACGTCAATAAACAATAATATAACATGATTGGCTTCATCATAAAATGCACGATGTGGTGTAATTACAGGTTTCTTGTTATATTTCAACACGATTCTTATAATTATTCTTTTAATTGAATGGACAACATATTTAAAAAGATTATCCTGACTAGAGTAATAAATATGAATATGACTTTGTTTGTTACTTTTGCACGGCTTAACTTAACCGTGGATTATGAGAGTGGCGGTGGTACCTCCCCGGTCGAACTAGAAGAGATTTACAAGCTACCAAGTCACCAACCACTTACCACTAACCCTTACCGTATAAATGTAGCGAATGAGCATGCAGCCCACCTGATGGAGCTAAGTGATCACTGCCGCCCATGGACATCAGTAATCATCCCCTGGTACGATTGCATCATACCATATATGAATTTGATCACAGATACGTTGCTACCGCTCAGGACTAAGATGTTCTCTCCAAACCGAAACGGAGGATGATGAGGGTGGCGGTGGTACCTCCCCGGTTGAACTACATGAGTTCTACCACCTGGCCGTACCACCTTATTTATTATCTAGATAAAATACTGTTCCCCAGGTATAGAAAAATGTTATACATACGTATGTATAACATTTTTCTATACCTGGGGATTACGTAACTGGGGATTACGTACCATTACGTAATGGACGACAAAATTATGTATTACCGTGTGCGACGATATATAATATTAACTAATTAACGATGAAAATAAAATCAAACTCCAATCAGTACAAACTAAAGTTAATATGAACTCGATAGAAATTAGTAGTTTTCCTATTTAAATAATTAAATAATATAGCGTTAGTACTGTATAAATATTAGGCTGCCAGACGTTCGAGCAAGGTTGAACATGCCCTGCATTATGATTGTGTATAATATTTACATTTGAATGCACATACATTTATAAATTAGGTACTAAACTAATATGATGTAAAGTAGCCTAATTTGAAAGTCAAAGATTATCGATATATGTTATTGGTCACAAAATTAGTATAACTTCGAACACGTCTTATAAGACAACGCGATCATTTAAGTGTTCCGTACCTAAAAGGTAAAACGGGACCCTATTACTAAGCCTCCACTGTCTGTCTGTCTATCTGTCACCAGACTGTACCTCATAAACCGTGATAGCCAGAAAACTGAAATTTTCACAAATTATGTATTTCCGTTACCGCTATAATAACAAATGCTAAAAATAAAAAAAATTAAAAAATGAAAATATCAACCCATACAACAAACGTGATCTTTTTGCCTTTTTTATAGATAATGGTACGGAACACTTTGTGCGCAGTCCGACTCGCGCTTGGCCGGTTTTAGAAATATTTATAAACTTCGTTTACAGATGTATTTTCTCTCTATATTTTCTGTATTGTAACTTTTATATCGTTAAACTTTGATGGCGAAATTGACAACGTTTAATATCAATAACTACGCGGACGAAAGCAAAAGCTCGTCTTTTTATAAAATTCTTAAAGGTGTGTAAAGTCCACTAATTCTTAACTAGTCGACAGGAGAAAATATGACAAAAATCTTTATGCGAGACGAATCGCATGCACCACTTTAGTGGATATAAAACAATTTAAACACTAATCATTCGAGAGCCAATGTTTTTAGACCGACACTAATTAAAAAGAAAAGTGAATTGTTTAGTTTAAAGCTTTTCCCACACTGGTTACTTATAATCAGAATAAGAATGTCGAGATGTCACCGTATGATAAACAATAATAATTTCCTGCTTGAACCACGTTTAAATTACAAAACATAAGGAGTAACGTCGAGATAAATGGTACTTTTAATACGCAATTTTCAAAAACACGTATTAAGAACACCAACTAGAATGTTCTCTCAACACACCTAGAATAGTAACGAATCAATATTTATATTTACACCTAATACTAACTTCATGAACAGCCTTTTTGTATGGTTTCATCTGAGACTTCTCACAGACCTCCATGGGTAACGGTTATTCACCGACCTTCCGACCGAAGACCTTCAGGATGTATGTGCTCAGTATGCTCGTTTGCCACTATCGTGTATGCTGTGTTTAGTAGGAGATTAATTTATCTATTTAGGTTATCATTGCTTGTAACCTAATCTTTTATGAGTGCTAAATAGATTTCAAGCTACAATTATCTCAGAATACAGATTACGTAATTGTATGTTACGTAATCTGTAATTGTATACAAAACAAACGGTTGATCATTTGGAGCGCAGGTCATCTCACTTTATACAGATATGGGCACTTCGTCGAAAACTGGTTTTTTAAACCATACACGTTCACTTTACACGGAGATGGATGAACCAAATAGACTGCTAAGAAATTTGTCAATGAAATTTGGTCAAACTACACAAGTTCTAACACCTGTTAAATTTCTTCTCCAATAACAGCGAAATAATTATTTTTTTGGTATTATAATAATTATTATGCATTCGAGATATTTGAGAAGAAGAAGAAGAGAAGTAAGAAGGCTAGATGATTCGAAAGATAAAATAAAGACATTGAATTTACAAGTATGTACGAATGCTTTTATTGCATTTGGACTGCTTGCAATTTTATGCACCCTTGGACTGCTATTTAATGAAATAAAATCTCCATTAAAATAAAAAAATCCGTCCGTTTAAAAAAATGAATGTGTCTCATTGATAGCTGTGCTATTATTTCTGGCGTCCATTTGGTTAGTTAGTCTATAGTTTTACCTCTATTAAACCACGATTTACATACAATGGAAGACTATGGCTTGGAACTAAATACGAATAAACTAAGGATGAACTTCAGTTTAGTCTAGATTTTTTTTTGACTAAAATTTACTTTTTAATAAACTTAAAAGAGTGACGTACCCTTTTTATTTCTAATTTCTGAGCAATCGTCTTTGACATCGGGAGGACCACCCGTCCTCCCGTCAGTCTACTTCATTACGCTGCTGCTTCAAGCTAATCTTTTCTGTGTGTCAATGCTATATTAAAACTAAACCGGGATAATGATCTGGTTTAGTCCTTTTTTACTAATTTAAAATTATATCCGTGGTAGCGATAAATTAATTAAAAAGTATCCTAGACTCTTACGGCCTAGCGTAGTGTAGGAAAATAAAGTAATACACCTAATACACCACCAACATGCATTCACCTTATAGTGAATGCATGTTGAAACAACCTTCCCGAAGTTCCACAACGAAAAAGTATGAAACCTTAGCACTTGTTCATTGTACACCTACAGACAGATTTCTCATTTGCAAATGCCAGTGTCCAGCAGTGGAGCTGCAGTAATTTCATAATGATCTGGGGGACGATAGTGCGGCACGTCCGTACCATCCTTTTCTCGAAGCAATTCAGGCCATTTTCGACCCCGCTATAACTTCGTTGTGGATAAAACTAAAAGCCTGAATTTTTTGGAATCCATCTTACAACTTTTTACGGTAAAAGAGTTGCGAGACCTGTTTTTTACAAGTATTGTTATTTATGGGATAATAGTTGACAACCATAACCTAAGTCAATTGTGGGGCTATTAATGTTATTAATATCTAGATAGTCCCGCACGTCGATTGCTCGTGCTATCTATTTATGCATTTTACGATTCATTTGTATTGTTTCATCTATTTTTATCCTATTGTTATTGAAAGACGTGATTATGGAGTTCCTTGCCCTACTAACTTATTTTGAATTAATTTTCTAAGTTTTAAGGTATAATCTGTTATTAGTAATATAATGTGAAATAATATACTAATATGGCTAATATAATATTATATACTAATATATAGAATAGAATGTTGCATAGAAAAATAGTTTAATACTAGGTATTGTAAAGGCTACCTACATGTCAGTTTTAGAATAAGAAAAATACTTCAGTTTGTTATAGAAACTCGTGCCACTTTACGCTACTTTAATTTATTTTTACAATAAATAAACGCTTTTAAAAGGCTTTTATAATTTACATTCTTCTCCTACGAGTATCCAGATGGTATACTAGATAGTGAATTATACTCTTTTTTATATTTAATCAAATCCATGAAGGAGACACAAATAAATCAAACGCACAGTCGTTTCGCTTATCAACAGAACACTCACATTTATCTCAATCACCTTGAATTCATATTAAAATTAGTTGTTATTTTTCCTAAAACGAGTTCATAATGGGCCAAACATAATAAACTCGATTTGGTAACGTGCAAATTATAACTAGAACAATACGAAGCCTCAAGGACTTCAGTCCAGTGGGCTTGATTTATAGACATTTACGATTTTTAATTATAAAATCATCGTCACGGTCGACGTTCTCTTATATTTTACCTTTATATGTATAAAATGTGAACATATACATGTATGTATAAAAAATAATCAAAGATAATACCATTTAGTTTTTATTTTTCTGTAAAGTAGAAAACTCGCGACCCATTGTTGTTAAGTGCAACGTGTATGTTCACGTGCATAAAATTGTTCGGGATTGTACAACACACTCATGTAGGTACATATCGTAGCAAACGAGCATGCAGTCCAACTGTTGGTAAGTGGTCACTGCCGCACATGGACATCAGTAATCATCCTCAAACACAACTAAATCATACCTAAGTTTGATCACAGATACTTTGCTATCCCTGAGGACTGAGATGTTCGCCTCGTGTATAAGTATAGCCAGCAGCCACGCATCTCCAAACCGAAACACAAGAATTGCTTCACGGAGGATCATGAGGGTGGCGGTGGTACCTCTCCGGTCGAACTACATGAGTTCTACCACCTGTTTATTACTTGCTTTTTGGCCGGAAAAGTGTGGCTGTCGGTCACTGATGTAAAGTTCAACGAGTATCGCTGCCCACTTACCATCAGTTGGACTGCAGGTTTCGTTTGCTACTTCTGTGCCGTTAATACTCGTTTTGAATTATCCCCTTTGTTTGTACTCAAGTGAGATTGACCCACATTTGAGGATTACCACAGATGCGTAGTTCCCTTGAGGACTCAGATTTTCGCGTCGTATGTAAATACGGCCCAAATTCCAAACTGCTTCAAAAGAATTGCTTCACAGACTATCACGCCCATATCCTATAGGTCAAACTACACTAATTCTTCCACTTGGCAACCAGGTTGTTTGCCGGTTTCTGTACTGCAAAGTTTACGTGTTTACAACTAATCCTATATCTACCACTTATTAGTGAGTGAGGAGGTCAGCTCAATAAAACCCAGTTCATCCGGTAAAACATATCATTTAATGATAATAAACAACATTATTCACATTCAAATTATATGCCGTCATAACCAAAGAATATTCAACAGTTTCCTTTTGTACGTGAAATAATTCTATAGTATTTATTACACACAATGTAGTGTACAGTTACAATTGCAGTACAATTCAACAATTACAATTGTAGTGTATTAATTTTACTAGCAAGGCGACCGAGCTTCGCTCGGATATTTTTAACATAAGCAGCGCCATATATTGTTGAATAGCTTAACTTCTCGTTGTTCACTGCCTGAAAGCATGGATAAAACGACGTTTTTTGTTAAAATGAAACCTAGCTAAATCGATTTATCGCCCCCGGAACCCCCAAATGCAAAATTTCAAGAAAATCGTTGCAGCCTTTTCCGAGATCGTTGATATATATAAACAAGAATTGCTCGTTTAGAGGTATTGGATTTTAAATCATTTTCATTATTATCACTAACCTAATTGACTCACTCGTGGATGCTACTCCTCTTACAATGAGAGGGATTTGGACCAAAGCCCACCGTGCTGGCCAGGTGCGAATCGTTGGACTTTACACACCTGAAACTTTTTTCTTACAAAACATATAATTTCTTAGATTTTCTCATTATGTTTTTCTTTTATGAAAAGTAAGTGATAATTAATGTTAATTGTTAAAATTTTATATGTACGTCATTTTAAAAATATTGTACCGGGACCTGCAGTGTGATATGTCGAAATCTTAACCACTAGGCCTTTACTGCGTCTTGCACATTATAGGTTCATTATACACAGTTAAGCGTCCCTCGATACTATTACATAAACTATCATTGCCTCGTTTCGTCTGCGTGATTTATGGAAATTGTCTACCCGTGTAATTGAAGGGAAAGGGGTCCTTTTAGACTGATGAAAGGACCATGCTGACATGGGTAATAGTATCCTAAGTGTTAAAATGTTCAAGATATAAATATTATTCCAGTTGTTGAAATCAAAATAAGATTATCTTTAGAATTTAGAATTAGAATAATAAGAATATATAACATCACGTTACGGTCAATAGGAGCGGAGTATCAACGAAAAATGTTGCAAAAACGGGGAAAATTTGACTCACTCTTTTATCTGACGTAAACGAAGTTGCGCAGGTCAGCTAGTAATAATTTGACAGGTGGTTAAACTCTTGAATATCGTATAATACCTCCACTCATAAATCGTCGTAAAGCAATTCCTGTGTTTAAATTTTGAAAAGGCGAATTTTGGTACAAGTTCTGCTAAAATTGTGATACCTACTCCCTGATTAATTTATCATTGATATTCAGATATACACGCTCTTAGCTTATGCCTTGAGACATTGCAAGTAAATTTACAAAAACAAAGTTAATATGCAGTATGATTAGCTCATAATGAGCAAAAAGTAATTAAAACGCTTCGGGGCCGTTAATTCTGTTATCAGATCTTTTCGATACGATTTTGATAGTAAAGGCAGTCGAGGTTATGAGACAGACGCATTATAATGCATATGTGGTTATTATTATGTTACATTAAAATTGCATTAAATATAATTGAATTAAAAATAAAATTGAAATAAAAACTTTACACACTTGCTTTATGTGCAGAATAAAGACTTTGTGATGAATCTTACACGACAGATTTTAATAAAACCCTGTAGGGTAAAGTGTGAGTCTACAGAATCGCAGTTGACCAGCGTGATGGACTATCTTGAAACCAGAGCTTCGTCTTCGGTTCACAAATTTTCAAAAAATGATTTGATTCTAGGCTAGATTTAAAAGCAACGGACGTTAAAATCGTACGAGATCTCGTAGAGTCTCAGACGATTGAGCTTATGAAATATACCTATAAAGCAGGGAGCCAAAAAATATTATACAATTGTATGACGTGCCTACTAACTGGCTATACAGCTAAAGTTTATGTAGTGACAATATTAGATTTATTTAAGTTGAATAATGATCTGTTAGAAAAAGAGAATATTTGAATTGAATATCTACCTTGATTTTTAACCATTGCATTGGCGTGTCCCGCCATCTTTGTGAAATGTCACGTCACGTCCGTCGTCACGTCCTATCTTTGTCAAGTGTCATGCATGCCGTTCGAAGGCCATCCCTAGTATACCTTGAAGGATACAGGTATGTATCTGCTAACTATGAGATACTCCGTTACTTCTCTACGCTATATTTTGTCATATTTTTTTGTATTTCATATTGTCTATCCAAGATCATGACTCTATATGACTTCATTTGATATTTTGCGACTCTACTGTATACGGTCTATAATGATACGAGGCGTGGTCGGCAGTGAAGCAATAATGAACCGACGATGATATAAGCATATTGATTCCCAATTATTTAAAAATTAATTAATAAGTACTTAATCTCTAGCACTACAAAATTTTGCGACCATATTTATTTTGATATTGCGTATCTTAGTGTATGTTTCATAGCAAACTCGTATGCCGTACACCACATCACGATGTCCACTGCTGCCCGGGTTCGCTGTACTCTGTTGAACTCCTTCCTGTGGACTAGATACTTTAATTTAAAGTAATATTAGTAGCAGTATTGTCCTGGATCAACTGTCTTATACTCGTACAGTTTCTACCTCTGTATAAACGTTAAGCTAAGCTAAAATACAACTGGGAGTATCGGTGGTAGACACCGCCCAAGACCAAAGGTATACAGATTTTACCACCTCAATGTAATGATGATCAATGTAATGGATTCAAAATACGCAGGACATTAAAACGAAAGGAATCCATCGCATTGCCAGGATTGCGATCATATTATTATCAAAGCTCGAACCTTGAGCCGCGCTTGCGCAACAAATTGAATGAACAGTGGTTAAGTAACGCATTATCCAACCCGGGTCGTGGGAACAGTCGCAAGCTGGCTCCTAGCTAGCTTCGTACGTAAACAATGGTTCGTTTCATTTCAATCCATATGATGTGATTATTGCCCACTTTCAATTACGCGCGTTGCCTACTTATAAAGTTAATAATTTTGGCGAGCTGTAGGTATAGGAGCAAGTACACTTTTTTTTTTTATTTTTTTATTGTGTAAAGGTAGCAAACGAGCATGCAGTCCACCTGATCGTAAGTGGCCACTGCCGCCCATGGACATCAGTAATCGTCCTCAAGTACGATTGAGTCATACCTAAAATTGATCACAGATGAACTTATATAAATAAAATCAGTTGTTATCAACTAGATGACCCGGCAAACGTTGTTCTTCCATTTAATTACAACTTTCTACCCCTTTTAACCCCATTAGGCGATGAGTTTACAATGAAATACGAAACATAAATCTTCATCTTCCATAAATTCTGTTAAAGAATGTTTAGGCAAAATTTTAAGAATTGTACTAAAGAATCATGTTGGCCCTACAAACTTTGCCCCTGTTTTCCACCGCCTTCGAGGTAGAATTTCAGAAAATCCTTTTTTATCGGAAGCCTACGTCATGCAAAGAACACACCCTACAAATTTCAGGTCACTACGATCCGCGGTTTAGGCAGTGCGTTGATCCGTCAGTCAGTCATTCAGGACACAGCATTTTATATGTCAACGCTGGAAAACGTAATTGTTGTAAATCAAGAATACACAACTTTGCACCAAAGCCAAACAGCTTCCTTAATCTTAGAAAAATAATTATAACTTTATATTTTTTCGACATCGAAGACCGAATACATATATCTAATACCAAGTGTCGATTATATAAAAAATGTTGACTCTTCTCTAAGATTTAAAATTTATTTGGCTCTGGTGTAAAGTTGCACATTTTTTATTTACAGCAATTATGCATTCCAGAGTCGATGTATAGATTACACTTCGACTCGTATACGAAAGGTTTCGTACCAATAGCATAGTGATCTATTGGAATGTAGTTTCATAGGTAGTTCAGAATGCGAATAATAAAGAGAGCCGTTGCTCGAAAGTATATTTTTGGAAATACTGTTTATAGTAATATTATTATTTAATTTTATTACTTATTATCATGGCAGTTGTTTCACCTTTTACGGTTCAAAAGATAAGCTGAAAATATCTTGTGTGGAGAATCTTGTTATTTTTGTTATATAATAAGATACATAATGATCTTATTATGGTGGCTAACACACAAAAATAATTTTATCCTTGTGTCAGAGACACGGACAGTAAAGTCTTGGTAATAACGTATGTACAAAATTCTAGATACCAGACATGGTACGTTTGAATTCTTTAATTAACGTTAATTTTTTTTTGTTGCAGATCGAGGCTCCTGAAATACTAACTTAGGTATGTTACACCAAAAATTAACCACGGCTTTGTTGTTACGCGTGAAAATGCATATGTGCCCCAATATATATCGTTCATTATAATTTTCATCCACATTCAGACATCTAACCAATTTGAAAAATTACGCACATAGTAAGACAAATTACAATACAACAATTTGGTACCATCCAGTTGACCTCATCGCATCTCTTTAGTTTCATAATAAAATGTTTTTCATTACCATTTATTTATACTGTTTTTTTTTTATTATGTAAAGGTAGCAAACGAGCATGCAGTCCACCTGATGGTAAGTGATCACTGCCGCCCATGGACATTAGTAGTCGATTGACCCAAGCATGACTACAAATGCGTTACTACCTTTGAGGACTAAGATGTCCGCCTCGTTTGTAAGTATAGCCGGCAACCACGCCTCTTCAAACCGAAACACAATAAATTGCTTCACAGAGGAATATGAGGGTGGCGGTGGCACCTCTCCGGTTGAACTACATGACTTCTACCACCTGTTTAATTGCATTGGACTTCATATTGCTATTGAACGAAGTATAAGAGCTATCTTATTTTTTACTTTAACGTTTGGCACTATTAATGAGTTCTTTTAACTATACATTAATATTTTTTATTTAACAATTAAGTATTTCAAAAAGAAACGTCTTCCAATTATTACACGATCATCAAATTCAATTGATGTTTTATTGCAGAACCAGGAAGCTATAACGTGTATGCGTATACTTTACGAAAATCAGTTACACTGATGCGCCAGGCATTATGAGATTAATTAATCAGCATGACAGCAAGATGTAAGGCTGTTTTATAAAGGATTTGTTATTGTAATTATTTCTGAAAGATTATTTCATCTTTTTATTATAACGATGCTAAGTGCTAACGAACATAAACAAAATAATATTTTCTGTATGGAGCTGATGCACCTAGAATTATTTATTTTTTTGGCAGGACTGTTAAAGGTTTCATATATACTTGTGTTCTTCGAATGTTTTATTGCTTATGATATTCAAATTAGAACATGATTATTAATATGTTTGAGCGAGCGAAGGTAAAAGTTCCGTAGAGGTTTTAAGTAAAGTATCCACTTTACTTAACTGGGTCTTGACTTGACTATAACTTGGTTTACTTGACTATCACTGGGCTGGAATTATGACTTGTTGTGTAAATCAATAAACCTTGATAATATCAAAATATTTGACATTATAGATTCACTAATCGTGCGACGCCATAACCCTTTACGAAGTGAAGAAGGTAATATTATAATAAAGTTAGGCTGGCTACAAGGAAGGAGTTTTGCGAGGTGGTAGAACTCGAACTATATGGACCGCCAAAGTCCTCCGTGAAGCAATTCTCGTGTTTCAGTGCCGACTCTACTTACACACGAGCCGAACATCTTAGTACTTAGGGATAGCAACGCACCTGTTGTCAACCTCAGGTACGATTCAGTTGTACTTTCGAATGATTATAGTCAACATCAGGTATATCGACGCTAAGGTCGTACTTTTAAATGATTACTTATGCCCATGACTAATGGGCGGCACTGACAACATGCATCAGGTGGACTTTATGCTCGTTTGCTGCTTTAATACGACACAAAAATAATAAATAAAAACATTCAATGCAACTCCAAACATTATTTTGTTCATGCGGTGTGAATGAGGCTCGATGTTTTATGTTGTCTACGAGTTTCCATTAGCTGATTACGTCGGTATATGGTACAGCCGGTACCGGAGCAGTAGGTCACTGTGATTATTGGAGATGCATTACACATCTTGGTAATTAATTATGAATTAGGATCGCGTTTGCCTCAGCTTTTACTAGGTAATAGATTTATGCAGCTGATGTAAAGATTATTGATATGATTAAAGATCTTTACAATGAAAGTTATACTGCATGCATACTTTATTTAGTTTTGAAATCCACCTCACATATACCTGATGGCTAGAATACTCACCTCATGCTTAATACGTACCTATAAATAGTAGGACTGGATACCATGCCTCACCAAATGAAACACAAACATTGCTTTACGGAGAATAAATAGACCGGTAGGCCGATACTGACATCTTCCCTTAGCTTTTATCATCACCTGGCATGATCACTACATATTGATCACTATGAGTAATAGCTAATAAATAAATAAAGATAAGTTAATATTAATTAACATCACCATAAATTCTTCAATTATGGTGAGGCCATAGATAACATACGAGTAACACATTATAAACTGTTATCCCACCCTCGTATAACAGTTTATCGGGGTTAGTTTAATTAAAAGCTTAATTGGGGCAGATGTTTACCTCTGTGCATGCAATAATTTAATGGAATTAACGTAATTAGTTACGTAATCCCTTTTATTTTTACATTTATTATTATTGTTGCCAATATTTCCTAATATTAGGTGTTATATAAAGTACCTTTTTATAAAGTGTAATTACTGGCTATAAAATCATTTTGGTGCTTCGATGGGACGGTCAACCGAAACTAACTAAATTAATTTTGTTCAGCATTGGTTAGTTTAGTTCATGGGTGATATAACTTGAACTAATAAATGCCTCAAAACCCACCTAACGAGCAACCAACTCGGAGTCTGTACTGATTGTTACCAAGGTGCTGCTGTGTGTATAGGATTTAAACATTTATCTATTTTTTTTCTTGATTAGGTAAAGATCGATAGTAAGATAAAAATCGATTACCAAAATTGGACAGCAGAGAAGTACACAGCAGTAGCTTTTAAAATCATTAATCTAGCTTTTTAAATACTGTGTTTCTAATACTTAAACTTACTAAGTTAGATAACAAAATATACACAGCTAGGCTTCAAAAAGTTATCAAAAGATACGTAAGCAGGCTTCACTAAATGTAACTAATTTATTAACAGGCCCTTCATTTACCGACAATCAATGATAAAACATTTACGCAAACACGTCCTTTTGTGGCATTTCGCTAGATAAAACGATCATTTTAGCATAATTACTGGGACAGCGGCTAAAAATAAAGAGATAGCGAGTGCGCACGCGCAACATCCTGTGAACTCGTGCGTCACTTTTTTGTCGTCATTGCAAATGTATGGTGAAAATTCTCGCTTTTAATTTCATTTGAGGTAGCTACCAATACTACGGATTTATATAGAGACTTGGTATCAAAACGAATATTAAAGTTGTCAATATTTGACATTTTAGCCTCTTTATTGGATGTAGTTAACAGAAAAAATCCTTATGACTGAAGCTTAAAAAAATATGAACAATAGTTAGGCTTGTCGGTGAAATATTGAAACATGTAAATACAATAAGAACAAGAAGGTACATGGACTTATGTTCTTGTTTATCGAGTGTGCAAAAGGAACACTTAGAGCAGAACACTCTTCCTATTTCAAAATCGTAGTCGTAAATTAAACCACCATAAGTAAGTAATCATAAAGTTGTAGGAATGGTTTCAACAAAATTTGAGCAGTATCCAAAGAGATGATTCACTTCAAACGAGCTTCCTATACTTTTCTCTCTCTCTCCTCTATTCTACTCCTATCCTTTATAAGGTGGCCTGCATATTCGTTAAGTACAATAGCGAAAGAAACTTTAGAACAATTCATTTGTTTCGTTATAAATCGAACACTAATACTGTAAATATGATTTAAGTTATATATTGGATTGATTACACAACTTGACCACTTGCTAGTAAGTGATGTGGTTACCCGGGAGAAAATCATAATCCAAATTGAAATGTAAGAAAATCTTGTATTGCGGTTTTGGATTGGCGCAGTTGCCGGCTTTACAAAAGAAGCGAGTGTCTTGGTCCCCATGGGTTACCTGCTGTAGTAAAAACCTAATATGATCAAACCGTAACTGCATTTGATTACAAATATCCTTGGACGATAGGGACCAGTTACTTTTAGGTGAACTGCAGGCCCGTTTTCTGCCTGTATACTAAAAAAATATATGCTACCACCCCGCCGCAGTGTTCCTTTACCTACCTGCTACAGTATCTTGGCATCGTTTCCGTCAGGTATATGATGTGTTGCAGCAATCAGGGCGCGACGGTCCGTTCCTCTCGTTTGCACGCTATTGCATGAGCTGGTGGAACTATTTCAACAAAATATAACCCGGTCAACTTAACTACACACTTTACACTGTTGACGTCACGTTTATGCGTTAGTACTTTCTGTCATTTCTTCATGCATTATTATTTTAAGTTTACTTAACATGAAATTACCTAATTCGTCAATAAAAGTTTTGAATACAATTGATGTTCTTGTTGTATAAAATAATATTTCGAATCATATAATTATAATTTCAAAAATACGTTAAAAATTGTTTTTATGTACAAAGTAAAATTACGTGTAAAATACATACTTAAATAAACTTACATTTGGCCCGGAATTCATGTTATCTAACCTTAGGCCCTATTACTAAAGATTAACCAACTGATTCTTAATTTCCCACTAGTTATATGATATATTTGTACCCATAACCTAACTCTAATATTATCGAAGTAAAGAGGCCTACGTCACTTATTATTATTTTTACCTGAAAACCCATCATATCGTTTATACGAAAAACGTAGTTTTATTCGTTATTTTCTTTCTCTAAAAGCATTGGGTAATTGTACTGGCTTGAACACTTACATAGCTACGGCAGTTATTTTTATTACAAACTCACACGTTTATTTATTTGTATATTTTAATAGTCACCAGTTAAATAGTATTAGAAAGTGTAATGCTTGATAACTCTAGTAAGATAATGACTTGGTTACTAATATAATATAATGATAGAAACTATCAGCTACATGACTTTAAAATGGCCGCAAGACGTGAAAGTTGCAAGAAGTTCGCCATCTCAGCTCACTGAAAATGCAGTTAGTTTGCAAAGCAAATAAATTTTATGAATATTTTAGTACGCTCTGTTCTCGAAAAAACTACCTGACTATGCTGAAAATGGACAAAAAACTTTTTAAATGAACGGGTATGTACTATTAGTGGATCAGAAATGTTTTAAGGTTTTATACTTTTATATGTATGTATTCTTTTTTGTGTAGGTAACATTGGAGTCTCCGTTTAGCGTGAATGAGCGATACGCAACATAGAAGACTTTTGAGACATACATATCATATGTTCATCATCAGAATTTGGATTAGTATCAAAGGAGCATAAGACTTATTAAAATGTCACAGTTATTTGAATAATTTTACAGACGGTTGCACAATTGAATAACTATTAAATTGATAAATGTAGATTGACGTGGAATAGGGGCGCTTTGTAAAAATAAATGGTTTTGACGTCATGTAGAATAGTAGACCCGCTTTGTACCCGGTTGGAAAATGAAATGACGGCATGTTAAATATAATGGATATTTCGTTGAAAACATATTTTTTGTAATTGTATTGAATTCAATTCGTTACGTTCGCGTCATTGTGAATAATAAAGGAGGTTGTCTGCGACAACAAGCGAACCCATTATTCACAGCCACTTGTACAAACAGCAAGTTTAATATAATTTATTATATTGTTCTGTAAAAACCCCAAGGACGGCATTGTCTTCGGGTTTGTTCACCGTCTACCATCACCCGTTTATAAGGTGACAGTGAGAACAAACTTATATATTTGAAAGGTGACGCAAAGAGAGAAATAGCTTTTTCATTAACAAATTATACTTTATCCTGTATATTTGAATATTATTTGGTTAAAACTGTACCTAAAATATATTATAAGTATATGCTTAATTGCATGTATCACGGTAGAGATTAAGGATCATCTTTATCCTATACTAGCTTTTTCTCTCGACTTCGTTCGCGTAGATGTCGAAAACTCCTTTTGGGGTAGAATTTCGAAAAATCCTTTCTTAGTGCTCACTTAGATCATGAAAAGAAACGCTGTACCAAATTTCAAGTTTCTAGGTACAGTAGTTTCGGCTGTACGTTGATATGTTAGTCAGTTAATCAGTTTTGCCTTTTATATATATAGATAATTAAGTGCATTTAAAGTTAACACTGTAAAAAGTATATATTTACTACTACTAATATTATCATAGCCAATGATATTATAGTCAACAAATAAACATTAGTTGGTTAATTAAATTAAAAGCGTTTCAAATGAACTATACCTATGAGTTACGCTTTTATTGTCACGCGTATAAACGAAAGTTACCATGTTAAATTAAAGTTTATTATAAAACACATGAGTACAGTCTTGAAATGGCTTTGTACACGCAATATGCCAACAAATAAACAAAATAAACGGCGTATCGAAAAACAAAAATTTGATTATTCATAACAGCTCGTTTAATGGCCGCGGTCGAACAATTATCTCCGATTCCCGTCGATTCGACACGAACGGAACAAAAGCAATTAAAACAGTGGATTCGAAAAGTTATTCCAAGTGTTGAGCGCTCGAGCTGGCCCAGTTACCCGGGGGCCTATATACAAGTGCTGATAAATTCGTGTCAGTAACACACAGTTTGCAACGATCATCGTGGATTATAGAGCGGAGAAGCGGAGTGAATCATCTGAATGATTGTTTCAACGAAACGGTGTTGTTTGTTACAGATTTTGTATTTTAATTCGAGTATGGTTTGATTCCGCAACATCCCAATTTCCTACTTCATTTACATAGCTTCAATACGATTTCCGACAGTTGACCTACTAGAGCATTGCAGTTTTTATCAATTTATTATTAATATTTATTTGTAACTAACTGTACCCTGCGCGCGTTGCTACGCCACCAACTAAAAAAAGCTGTCGAAAATTGGTCGTACCAACTCAGAAACCTTAGTGGGTTTATGCAATAAACAACTTAGCTAGCATCACATGATCAAATGCATAGTTTACGATTCTATAAAGGACATACATACAAACATTCATTTTTATATATTAAGAAGAAGAAGATGTATTACATAGGTACGACTAATTAAACAGGAATATTCATTTAAATTGTATGATTCTAAATAACTACATATTGACTTTTCCATGTGTAATATAAGTATCAGATAAGCTTCCTCCTGAGATATTCCTAGAGCGCTATGATATGGGATTTTTCAAAAATAAGGTAAAATAGCTATTCTCAAAAGCCTACGATGCCCTCTACATGTTTCATCAATTGCTTGAGTTAAAACATTTTAATCGAGTAAGTATAAGTAGATCCAAAAATTACAAAATAGGCATGTATATATCTAACATGTTGCAACTTTAATAAAATATCATTGCTCTAATGATACTATGGGTGAAATTTACAAATTAATCAACGGTAAAATATACGTACATATAAGATCAGATGTACAAACGCTGTTGCACGCAAATTTTAACAAAAAGTTGTTTACGATGAACGAGCCGGTTGTAAAGTTCATAACTATGATGTAAGATGCCTTCATAGAAGATTTTGAATAAAAAACGCATAGATTCGGTATCGTGACAAAATTATGACGCCATCTGAACGCTGCTCGCCGTTAAATCTGCATTTTGTGTTTAATCGTTAAAGTTAGGTTTTTTATGGTACGGAATTATTTAACTATGCAGTGTACCTATGATTGCATGATGATGATGATTGGATGGTTGTGACAAATACGCTGTTACTCTAAACGATTACTCCCTTCACCATGTTTAAGTATTTTTAAAATTCACATCACAGCCGAAACATAAGCATTGTTTCACCGAGGATTATGAACGTGCCAGAAAGAGTTGTAGAAATGACGATGATTATATTACGATAAGTCTTATTTGTTGCGTGCAAACTTTCCTTTATTGGTATTAAGTACACGTGTACATTTATTTTGGGGGATATTAATGATTACTTTAAGATTTAAATTGCACCCAAAAATGTATTGGACTCTTGATCTATAAATACACTTTTGACTCTCCCACAATAGGGATAACCTACAAACTTCCCCACTGATCGTAAAAAATAACGTCATACGCTTTTAAATTTGAAATAACGAAACAATAGACA
>DWNR01000068.1:0-28430 GCA_018250455.1 Polygonus leo | reverse complement strand
CATTTAAATTTCTGTCTGGCCGGGAATCGAACCCGGGACCCTCTGCGCGGCGCGGTATGTTGACCGCTGCGCCACGCGGGTCGTCACACTTGTTTGGAATATTTAAATTTTTATAGACTCATTTGGTTATAAGAAGTTTTAATACTTGTTATTGTTTTCTATACAAAATATTTAATCAACAGCCAATTACAAAATTATCAAATATGATATATACGTTTATGAGTATTATGATTAATGTCTCATATTTGAATGCCGGAATCAGAATCCATACACATATACTTACCTAATCTTGTAAAAAATGATTTCATGGTCATCTTTATTTGTAATATACAATGCTTACAAAAATGTTTTAGTAAATTGGATACAAGTCTGAAATAAACTGTTGTTTGAAAGCAGTTATGTTTTAAATAAATTGGTAATAAACATATCATTAATATATTTTTTACTTTTACTCCATGTTTCTACGTTCATTTTATCCATCCTGAATAGAATAAAATATAACCATCAATAAATTATAAAACGTTCGTGTTTAATTAATACATATGTTATAGCTAATGTTATCCTATTGAGAACATAATATTTAGAGGTTTAGCTTTATTTTTCTTTTATATCATACTAGCTTATACCCGCGACACCGTCTGCGTTGATATTATATCTTGTTTAGAAAAAATCGCATTTTTAGATAAGTATATAAGAAATGAAACATGGAATATCTCATTGAAATCTATCCAGTAGATTTCCATTATGCATGCACAGGCAGACACTTATTATTTTTACTATCTACGATTTATTTTTCAGTGTAACATTTTCAGTATAAATTTATACTATATTGATTTGCATATAAATTAGTAACATAAGTGTTATATACGACGCGGTGATTGCGATGATAAAGAACCTTGCGGCGCGGAGGTGGCGCATGGCGTCTGGAGGTAAGGAGCGTGGCGCCGGGGCGTGAGATAGAGCGCCGATATGTGGAACGCCTCGATTGTGACCAGCGTTTGTCTGCTTTACTTGTTCTATTATTCTGTTGATAAATCTACAATATTACCTCTCTAATGAATTTAATACTTTTTGTCTAATGAATTTAATACAGAATATCGACAGCAACGAAACTGTAGCATTATTACTCCGTAGTTGCCGAGTAACAAGACGCTTACGAGTTTATATTTCTGTCTGGTGGTATAATACGGTACTTTTTAGCATTCCAAGCTCAATTCCACAATTCCAAGTTCTTGTTTTTTTTTTTATTAAAAGAAAATAATTGTACTTTAAGAAAAGAAAATTTTCCCGCTTCAAAGAAGGTAATGAATTTCTTGATTAAAAGCCACTAGTTAATAATCTATAAGAAATTTAGCGAACCAGATAATATAATCAATAGATTGATTCATGTGTCCAATGGTCATGGTCATAAAAATATTAATTATCTTTACTATTTTTTTCATTCTCATTCGTATATTTTTCAGTGGAATTACCTGATTATAACTTCCACTGTATGTTTTTACAGTTAAAGTTTATATTACATTTATTTGCATATAAATTAGTAACGTAGGTGTTATATATGAGGCAGTGATTGTGATGATAAAGAACCTCGCGGCGCGGAGGTGGCGCATGGCGTCTGGAGGTGAGGAGCGTGGCACCGGGGCGTGAGATAGAGCGCCGATATGTGGAACGCCTCGATTGTGACCTGCGTTTGTCTGCTTTACTTGTTCTATATAATTGTATCTCTAGAAAAGAAAATTTTCCCACTTCAAATAGGGTAATGAATTTCTTGATTAAAATCCACAAGGTAACAATCCATAAGAAATTTAGCGAACCGTGGCGTGGAATTACCTGACTATAAGTTTCATTGTATGTTTTTACAGTTAAAGTTTATATTACGTTTAATTACATATAAATTAGTAACGTAGGTTATATATGAGGCAGTGATTGCAATGATAAAGAACCTCGTGGCGCGGAGGTGGCGCATGGCGTCTGGAGGTGAGGAGCGTGGCGCCGGGGCGTGAGATAGAGCGCCGATATGTGGAACGCCTCGATTGTGACCTGCGTTTGTCCGCTTTGCTAATTCTATTATTCTTTTAAATAAATCCAGAATAATAATACCCTTCTATCTCGTTCCGTGGATGTCATGCGAATAAAGAAGTTAAAACAGAATTTGTGTAGCAATGAAACTGAAGATTTATTTATTATTCTGTAGTCTTTGTGCAATAAAACGCTCTTGTATTTCTATTTTTCAGGCTTTCAATTCAATTTGGTTGTTATTTGAATTCCAATCGCTTTTTCCACCCTATGTACATTTAGATTTTTTGGTATCATATCATATAATAATTTTAATAGGTACATAAAATAATTCAGTTTAAAATAATGAAACAAATTTCTCGATTAAAAACCATACGTTAATCAACAATCCATAAGAAATTTAGCGAACCAGTTAATATGATCAAAGGATTAGTTCATGTGTCATATCATGTTTATGAAAATATTAATTCCTTCTAGAATTCTTATCCTTCCTTTACATATGTATGAATAATTTATTGAACAAGAAATTAATCGGTCCGTTAATCCAATTCAGAATGAACACTAAACCATACAATGTAACAACATTCGATTTGACTAGAGATATCAAACCATATTACAACTGATAGCAATCTTAATGAAATAGTAAAGAACATTCACTTGGTAAAAATATAAATAGGAGTTCGTACCCTCTACTTAGCAAATTGGCGTAATAAGTATGATTTGTAAAAATGTTAAGTCCTTCTGTACAGCGATTTTCGAATCGACACCTTCTAGTAATTAAAGTTCGTCACGCGATCGTGAGAACAGAAAATAAAGCTTAATCGATTTGCAATACAGGTTTGCATAACGAGCATAGCTGTCATTTCTCCTCGCCCTCAGACTGGGTAAAAGAATTAATCAGAAGTTACTCTTAATTAAAATCATTCGTTTGAGTATTACGGATAGTACTCCAAAATGTTGTTACTCTATCGCTATTTTCGCTCCTATTTTGTTGAACCGCACACTTGACTAGTGGTAAGCTTGTACGATTACCTATTTTGTATACATTTACACTACTGCTTTCTTTGCCTTGTCCTCACACAGAATCAACCTCGGTGTTGCCGTCGCATTCCGGTCGAGCTGTTCTCGCCGGTATTTTTATCACATTACACTTGGGTTTATCGTATCTGTGCCTCAATTTTTCGGCGACGTGGAATAATTGCTGACGGCAACTCGAAACTGTTCACGCGGCAAGGCTGCGATGACAGCTGCACGCTGCCTATCTGATATTTCAGAACGGATATTCGAAATCTTTTTAAATTATTTCGTAAATATATCAAAATTAACAAAGAACACATTGCAGTTTGCGTTTAAATCTTGTACACTATTAAAATAATTGAAAAAAAAAGAGTTTAATAATGTAAGTAAAAATATTCGTGTTAATATTTTTTTCTTTTTTTTAACACAACAATAGCAACGTCGGTTTAAAAAAATCGAGGAGGTAGCGACAAAGATGATTATTTATAGCAGAAACTACATGACAAGTTTCAAGTTACAACTCCTCAGTTTTGAATTTCTGATGATGAAGGCAGTCCCACCACCACGCGTCGTAAAAGGTAGCAACGTAGTCGCGTTGCAGTTTATTAACTATTTTTTCCACTCAGAAAAACTACCTGTAACTGGTTACTATTAAAAATAGATCTACCACTAAAAATAGACAAATATTTTTTTATTGACACCGACATCAAAATTATTAATTATTTTTCACTTTTTAGTTCATCTTGAAGTCGGTTATATTTGTGGTTTTTTTTTTATTAGAGCTTCGTCTCTAACCATACTTTCATTCGGTTGACGTACTTTATGAAACAGTGCAAATTGGTTAATTTTGGTTCTAATTACTGTATGGATATACGCCACTACATACGCAAAAAACTTTTTAAGCTGATTTGTCTATACGTTTGTATAGAAAATATATTTTGAAAAATTGTAACATCTTAACAAAAGCCTTCTCTATTAGGCGAATACATTAGGCAAATATAGAAGAAAGGGAATATTTATTGGTTTACTTATACTCACTAAATAATGCAAAGGCAAAGATCATCACAGAAACGCTAAGTCAGTCAGGCTTTCTCTGATAAGTGGGTGAGTAACGTCGACAACGCGTAATGAGCCTGCTCCCAGTTAATTGGGGTTGCGAAGTCAAATGACAATAACGGAAAACTAGATATGCCTTATATAGGTGCACATTTTACATCACAAAGTTTACTTAACTGACTTGTCTAACTAAGTATGGAGTAACGATGTATGACGAATAATTTATCGTTAAATAATAACAACTTGAGGTGTGTAATTGAATGGGGATGTAACAAAAAATAATTATGATCCACGAATGCGATTGAAGGCATAGACAGGTTATTTCTGCTCTGATGGCAGGTTTTGCGTCGCTATTAGTCAACGTCACTTTAACTGTTAAAAGAACTTTGACATGCCTTTACTCTGTGACGTTTCTCTTTTTTACATGTCGTTGACAATTTTGTTGCTAAAACATTCAAATACTATCGTCGTAAATCTCGTGGTGGAACAAATACTTTTAGCTTCGGGTATCCGGCAACCATTCATTTGTGAATACAATGAGCAATTCAATATGGATTTACGTTTTTATTCGACAATATTTATAGATACTAATTTCATAAATAGGAATTATTTAGGTTTTTTTTTCGCCTGATATATTTTTGTTAACATTTTTATTATGTAATAATGAAATAAAACTTACTTTTTCTTTGATTCAAAATATTTTTTACAATAGGCATTAAGTTCTTATCGGACACAATAGCGTATCCAGCCTTATTTTTGAGTTTTACTCGCAAGCTTTTCATATAATTTACTGCTTCAATTCAAGCCTTTAATTATGGGCTTCAAACCGGGTAATAATACGCTTAGTTGGAACCCAGAACGTGTGACGACTTTGATAGCGGGTGAAAAAAAGGAAATTCGCAAAATGATTTCGAGGTGTGATGTGGAGTAAAATCACAAGTTGATTACGGGGCGTGGCGCTGTCATTACGTTGTCGGTCCCCGGTGGTCGGTAACGAGCTTTACTCTCTTGATCCAATTCAAAATCAAGAGGCTTAAATAGATATCTACATATACCTATATTGCGTTAATGCGCGGGTTTTTTATTTGATATATTGAAGTAGATAATATCAATAGTGATAAAGAGATTACATTAAACTCTGACTTGAAGTTGAAATAAGATTTATAAAGATAAATTGCATATATAATTATAACATCTTAATATACTTTAAATGAATTATTTATGCTTTAACAACTAAGGTTAAAATGGTCGATAATTATTTTTTAAATTCGGAACTGATTTACTTGTTAGGTAAATGTAAAAAACTGTAAGCATTTAAATTTTATTAAGCAGTTTAATTAGCGTATCTTGAATTCTGAACTTTAATCGAAATGAATTTTTAGTTACCTTAACGTACTATAACTTTAAAATTTCCATGTATTCATGTCATGTTAATTAAAAAACAAGATTCCGATTACCCACAGAATCACATCAGATGAAATAAAAAATCTCCATTTTGCATATTTGTACTACGGACTTTTAAGTACCGACCCGCGTAAAGTTCGAATCACATCGAGTATTTAATGTAACTCCATATTTACTATAAGTATATTTAAACCTATAGCATCTGTGTAAATGTCAATTTAAGTTATTTGCGCAAAATTACATGTCATGTGCGTTTCATGTAATTACGGACAACACCTTGGAGCAAGAGGTCAAAAAGAAATTCACTTAAAACTGTAACACGCCCTTCGCGAGAGCTGCGCCGCCGCAAATTTATAAAGTCGGGTCATTTTCGAAAACCAGTGTCCGAAAGTGAAACTACCCGCGCATTTATTACCAAGTAAAATATGTAGATTGCCGGCGAGATAATAATGATATGTGCTCGTGGTAATGAAATTTCCCGCCGTCAAACGGTGCCAAAGTAATTTGCGTTGCTTGTCTCTGGCAACGAGTGCCCAAGGGCCGCTTTCGAGGTTGCGCAAGGCGTTAATGAGACTCGTGTCAACTTTTTATCGGGAGTAACGCACGGTTAGGGTGGCCGCTCGCAATGATCTCGCTTATCTATCGGTAGAGCAGATGCGCTTTCCGAGATAACATCAGGGAATACCCTTTCAAAACTGCGCTACCGTATATTTTGACTCATAATGGATGATACGCTTAATAATGAGACGGAGTACAACAAAAGATTTTTTTTTTTATGTAGAATTATTCTTTTTTTTTGAAAAATATCTATGTATAGGAAAATATGGACGATATTTAAGGGTATTTTGTTATATCTTTGTTTCTATATTTTCACTATTTTATTTGAATGTTTTATATAATATATCAAATTAAATCAACTGCATAAAATATTCTAGGTATATACTTACTAACATAAGTATTTTTAGGCGAAAAAGATTACGTTACCCAAGTACAGGCAAATGATTTCGAGGAACTTTTTGGTTCAGCGCGCTATTGTGCAATAAATTACTCAGCATATCAGAGCTTACTTCACATGCTCCAATGAGTAACGAATAAATTTGACTCCACATACAATGTTGAGGTGATGATTTTTGTGGGATGAATTGATTTGTCTGTGTATAATGAACTAACTAACAAGTTCCTATAAACGTTTACTACAAACCGTTTTGGTACTAACAATATTGTAAGTAATTAGGGCTAGCAGCTAACTATATCTGATTTACGTTCTGATTTTACGATGAATACAGTTGTACTAATTTCAATTGAATGAGATGCATTTGTGTGCAACTGAGATTAAAATTGTTTATTCAATTCTTAAGTATTCCTTTGTAGTTTTATCGATAAATTCGGATTGTTATGTTACCGAGGTAATTTACTTACGATGCATATGACTATTATCATACGGTGCGTACAGTTAAAGAGATACTTGCCTACATTATGTGACATGAACGGCTCAATTGAAATGGTAATTAAAGAAATTGGTTCAGCTTTCATGACCACTAAATTATTGTTAAGGGCCATAGCATTACAATTTCACGGAAGAGTCTCTCGGCCACCCTGCGCGCTCCACGCAGGCGATCCGCTCATATTTGTTAAATCAACGGAACCCTATAATTTTGATCGATATCTTTATTGACGGCTCAAATTTATTGATCATTTCTTTGCAAACGTACGGTCTCAGGGCATACAATATGGTGACCGTAAGCTGTCGCAAGCTGCCGGCCGAGGCCTTTTGCGTGCTGTGATTATTGCTATTGGTTTCGTTTTTCAATAGCCCCTTATATCTGATTGACCTACTTCACTTTGAAGAAATTGAATATCTTACGATACTTGCGATAAAAAATTGTGACCATGGGAGTGCTCATTTAAATGTAATTACCGAGGCTATTGTTACTTAATTTATTTTATTGTATATGAATCGATATCTATGCAAGTAAACCCGGAAATTACTGAATCTGAAGAAACAAGTATTTTTTGTACGGAAAATAATTACATTGGGTGTATAGATGACAGTTTTATTAAAGGCACCTAAAAGATAAAAAACGTGTAGAACTACCAGTCACAACCGCACCCACAGCGGTAACGACCTCTACCACTTTGTAGCGTACCTTCTGGTACCTCAAAACAATTAATATCTATTAAAGATTTGTATAGATACATTATTTGTATAGATACGATATATATATCGTATATAATTAAACAAATAAACGAAATGAAAGCGTGTTTGTGTCATTTAAAAATGGCCGTTGTTTCCTAAGCTCTCACTTTGTGTTTTTACACGTTACCAAAACTTAATCTGTTCTTTATATTTCTTCCTGTTAGTAATAATTTTGATTTAACACAAGTTACACAAAAGTACAAACAACCCACTAAGTTTCACAAAAGTAGTTTGTTTTAATCTAAGCATCTTAGCATCGGGGATACCACTATTGGTGGTTAAATATGAAGAAGATGTCAGTATTTAATACACTGACTGATATCATTTATATGAACAAAATGTCCCGATTGACTTGCAAAAGTGGTGATAATATAGGTAATATTTAAAGATCTGTTATTTTCAGTGTTCTTAGATATCGAAGAACGCTCTCCATTACACATGATTTTAAGTGAAACCGCATTAAAAAAATACGACATTCAAATAGATTTACAAATCTACGATGCTTTGGATAACACACATCAACCGATAACACACCTTTTTGTGATGCGGGTCACAATAGAAGTTAGTAAAAGCGAAATACGTGAGATTTATACTTGTGCCAAAACACTGATACATGGATCGATGGATTTGCCAACAAAAGCGATGCATTGACAATAGTATTTTGTTATCTGTCTATAGTTTCGTCATACACACATAACGCGCATGTATGCTACTGGAGTGAAAAGTCGTCGCAAAGATTTCTTATTCATAAATACCCTTGATCGAAAGCAAATCTTATTTCCAAACGTAATAGGCAAAATTTAGATATAGAGAACTTGAAAACCCAAAATTGCCATTCGCGCATAAAATGAACTCAAATTTACTAATAATAATGGCTAACCTAACATAACCTCATCATCTGCAAAGCTGTAGCGTGGTTTACAACAGCACAGTATTTATGTTATCGCTTTTTAATTACTTATCGACTACAACTCATTTTGCTTTCATATTTTCTCCATTAGCTCATTTGGCTTTTGTACAGTAATAGTAAACACTTTAGATAGCTAAAATATTATTCACTTTACTGTAGGTACATCATGTAGACTCGAATAGGACTTCTTCTATCTACCATACTATACCATAAATACCAGGAATGCGATGCGCTATATGGAAAAAGGAAATCGATAAGGCAAGACAATCGAGAGGACGATAGCAGTTATAGATGCCGTATACTAAGACAGAATCAGGAACGGCGCCTGCACTGCAACCTGGTCTTTTATCTTCTAGTATATACATTATACATATTAATAAACAGGCATTAATTACAGCTTAAGTATCTCCTCATAATGAAAGAAAAGTCGTGCATAATATTTTAACAAAAATCGTATCGAAAATGCATACGTGCATAGTTTTCGGGCATTTATAACGTAACAATGGGGTCTATTGGGTCGCGCAGCAGGTTGCTTTTCTAGGAACACACGAGTACAGCGACATGTCTCGTTCCACGTCTGCGTGTTTGTAAAGACGTCGGCATTACTAATAATTCATCGTCGCGCTTATCTCAAACGTGTCTGTACCGAATGCAATTATTTATTCCTATTCACTTGTTCCGTTTGAAGAATGGTAACTTTGAAATGTCATTAGTTAGTAAACATTTTTAAAGGTGAACTACTCGTTCTAGTGTACTTTAAATTTGAGACAAGTGCACAAACTAACCCTCAAGTAATGAAAAGCGGCGGGTGATCGATTGCTGTTGGCAATTATTACGTAATCGATGCACTTTGATGCGAACGTAGACTATTACATTTAGGTTATGCAACTATCGTATTGATTAATAGTAATTAGAGCAGTTAAAAAATTAAGATTAGAGATATTCGGTAGAGTGCATTGAAAACGTAATGTAATTTTGAAATATAAATGTAATGGATATTTTTCGGTTCGATTCTTATGCAGGTACAACGATTTTGATTAGATATTTACTATGTGACAATAGGTACTGAGACACAAACATTTCCATTGGTAGTCTCAATATAAAATTAAGCTATTCTTAAAAAAATGCTAAAACGACACCTTCCTGGGACTCTTTTGTACAGAAATAAACCTTTGTTTATTTTATATCGACAAGTTACCAGATCGATCGTTACTATACACCTTCCCAATATATGGAATATACCACACAACATATCGTAACATCTGCCGCTGGAGATTGCTAGGAATAAACTTCATAACTAGTAGTAAGTAATGTAATGTTCATATTTGGAAACTAAAAAATACAAAATACTCGTAAGTGACTAAAGCGTGATACAACAGAATAAATACTAAAACGTCAGACGGGTAAATTTAATAAAATATTATATTAGCTGCCAAGAAAAAGTACCGAAGATAAAGGATATGTGTCAGTATTTTCCAGAGGTGCTTACTTAAATGAAAAACGCTTTTTAAAATGAATTTTTATAAAATATACACCGTGAAATTATCAGATAAATAATCTATTCTTAGAAAAGGTGGTTCATAAAGCATGTCAACTGCTTTGTTCATAAATTGAATAGATATGAACTTTTATAGTAATTCTACAAACAATTTAAATGTTGCGATTGTTCCAGAATATTCAAGAAGTAATCAGAGTACCTACCTGATAAACTTGCATTTTAAGTAATATTTTGTTTATTTTCTTCTCGACATTAATTTATTGCTTTCCTTTCTTCTAACTTTATGTACCAACATTCAAATATGGAATCACAAACAAACAAATTATACTTTTTTAGTATAACATATGATGGAGTTGTTCATTGATGTCACAAATGAGTAAATTTACATGAATATGATGTGTTGGTTTATAACTACTAATTAATAATTAAATGTCAAGCCTAATTAAGGAAATATATATGTGTAGCGTGTGCTTGTATGTTTGTGGGTATTTGTGTCCGCAAGCATGCGTGCCTTTAGATACGGATTAAACTAAATGCTTTTGATTTCATTTATCTCATAATTTGAATTCATTTAGAATTACTACCATCATCTGCACACACGTTGCTAGGATAGATGATAGCAGTAGTTTGAATAGACTTTATTTCTAATAAAATGTTTTGGCCCAGATATGGGAAGACAATATTTCTTAAGTTACAATGGCAACTGGTAAAAATCAGTCCAGTCTTGCGATATTGACCATAAAAGAAGCAATAAATTATACTAATAAATATGTATAAGTCCACTTAATATTGATGTCGTTACAGAAATGCAAATGATATTACTACGACTGAAATTTGGCAACGCCACGGGCACTTAGAAACAGTCATTTAAACTGTATTACTGGAATCACAAATGTATTTAAATAGATAGTTGAAATCGATTACGTATCCGACTAACTTTAATGGATTGTGTTTGGCAGATGTAATTATTCAAGGAGAAAATGCAAATGTACCGCGAGATCGGTAAAAAATCGTGTCGCTTTAATGATTTTTGGAGATTGCAGTCATCGGCGACTTTGTAAAGGTATTTCGGGGCTCCCTGATTAAAAACGACAACACATCAACAACATTTATCTGATGTATCTGATGTTGAGTCTTATGTTCCTACTCTATCTCTCAGTCTATCTCTTTCATCGTTGAGATATTTATTAATTAAAAGTGACTTTAAAAAGATATCCACATTTTAGCATGTCCTACTATATCTACTGTTTTAGTAAGAATCCGTGGAAACGTTCCGAGTTAGATGTATTTTAGAGCGGATATCTTTAATAAAATTGTCAGTAGCTTCCAAATAAGTTAGAGATTTTGATCTTAGCCTAAGATTCGATGACATGAAAAAAATATGAAGATTAAAAAAAATAAAATCGTGTTTTTAAAACTGCCTAAAGGGTATTTAAACCGAAGACCTTCGACAAGACTTAACAACATTTAGCAAATGATAAGAATCATGAACTGTCTTGTAAGCTTTCAAACGAAAATAAACACTTATGATATTTGCCACTAGTGATCTCTAGTATTGATTAACTGCTACCAATAATACAAATAAGTACATCTATTAAATATATTTCTTGTGTTCGTGTGTTACTTATTGAACTCCTCATAAATGCCTCGACCGATTTTTATGATATTTTTCTGTGTGACATTAGTTGATTCGAGAATGGTTTAGATTTTAAATTTGATCCAATAGGTCAACTCCAGAAACTTTTTTTTTACAACATTTTTATGTTTAATTTTTTATGATTTGGCTTTAAAATACAATCACCCCCGAACTTTCACCCTTCTAACACCAACCCCCATTTTTAATAATTTTTATGGTAGAACAACGTTTGCTGGGTCAGCTAGTTTTATTATAAGTATGTACGCGCATATATTGCCCCAAGTCTGTGTGTACAAAGTACATTACGTGAGTGTGTGTCATTTGTGTTTGTCGGGTTGATTTAAATTTATTATATCTTTAGAAAACTTGAGAGGATGTAACCTTAATGGTAACCTTTATAGTAAATATGTAAGTAATTTTACTGATACATTTCGGTAAATTTCGTTTAACAGTAACGAAATTTATTTAAGTATAACCTCCCAAAGATTGTTTTCACCGTCCGCGCGGTTAATGAAACAAAAAATGACAGCTCGGTTATAAATGCGATCGATAATGAAAACATTGGTACACGCAGGCTGTAGAAAGTGTCTCGACCCGCGTAACCTTTTTTAAATTTCTGATTCGAGGCGGGTCAATTGAGCCTCAACACATAAATAAGACGGTAGCGGCCCTGGTACTACTCTGTTTGTCATTATGCTGCCAATTACAATCAAAGTGAACTCGCCACTCACGGATAATTTTGTTTTCGCAACAGCCATTTCTCTTTATTAATGTATAATTTGTTTAAGGGTCCGTCAGTTTCCATATTTAAGATTGCTGAAATACGTAACTTTTTTGCTATATTATAATTGTAAGCTTACATATATTTATAATATATAAATAGGTAGACATAACAATAAACGTTGCGTAACGCTTAGATCTTCAAACCGGCGATGAGGAATGCGATTGCATGTTGCAATTTGCAAAATTGATAGCACTGAACAATTTTATCAATATTCTATAACAATAACATAGTTGAAATTGGCATCTAAAATAGTGAGGTATTGCAAAACGTTAGGAGCGCGGCGAGCCGAAATATGGTTCCCACGGTGCGCGTGCGCCGTGGCGGGGCGCTGTCGTCCATCAACATCATTATCTATTAAAAATATCACGTCATATTGTTCGCTTTTTGAATAAAGTAACTTTCCGCATCGAATCCGGCCCGCTATCGTATTATCTTGAAACATCTATAAATCATTACAGATGTTATGAAACACTGTCTTTCTTTCACCCAAATGTATGCAAACAAACTAGATGCTTTGTTAGCGTCGTTCAAACGTGCTTTTTGTTGTTAAGTTGCTTTTTGTAATTAATGAGGTTGTGTAATGCCGGTAGAGTGCGGTATTGATTTTTTTCTTTTTATTAAATTCCTTGAAATAAATTACATGCCTGTAGATAATTGGTTAAAAATATAATTTCTCATGAAGCTTCAAAGTATAAAACATAATATCTTTGTAATACCTGTTGTACTAAGTTGTTAGATTGTTGCTTGTTTTTTCATTAGATTATTTCTAATATTATAATTTACGTTAGAAATAATATTTTGTACTCTGCTGTTGTGTTACGTAGTGGTATGGAAATGTAAAATGTACAGTAATTATTGAGATAAAGTTCTGTTCCGTTATTTTGTAAATTAACGTACTTAACAAAATATATATTCTGGAAATAACTATGAAAAATATTGACGTGACTTAAATCTTAGGCCACCATACAATGTAACTATATGCTATGGTGATATGGTGAGTGCAGGAGGGCGCTCGCGGGGAGCGGACTGCGGCGCGCAGTAATTGCGCGCTCCTGCCACGTCCTAGAAACCCCGCCACACTGCTTCGTTTCGGCCCTTAACACTGATTTATGTTCGCAATAAATATTTTTTGAAAGTTCCAGTGCGATAATAACTCCATTAATTTTGATTAATGACAATTTCTTAAAAGTGAATTTTAACTCACTATCATGCACATGCCACGTCTGTCGACCTGTCGCCCCGGATGGCGAAGAACCTTTTGCGTTTTAATTATTTTCTTTTTTCCCCGATTGTTCTCGTTTCGATTGTGATTTAATATTTCACGCGGCGTGTTTTAACGATCGTAATGTCGATCGCCGGCTATTAATTTTGTTTTTGCGCTTTACAATGTCGACAAAATTAAAGCTTACTTGGAGTCGTCGAAAATAATTTATAATGGTAAACTCGGACCAGTAGGAATGAGCAATGAATTCGTATGGGGGATTGTAAACATTTGTCCTGAAACGTGCCCGTTCCTAGCGTGAAATATATTCCGTATAGCGCTTATCGTAGCGGGCCGCTGCGCCGGCGACACATTCAGCGAATTTGCAATGCGCGATATCCCGCATTACCATAAACAGTACAAGGCGGAGGGCACGCCGTCTATCGCTCTAAGACATATAAATTATTCAAAATAAAGTATCGCTTAACCTCTAACCCGCTGCCGCGAGCCGCTCGCAGCTGATACGCGGCCGCCTCTGGACTTCTCAGCCCTACAAACAATTCGAATACACCGTTATTTACTTGTATCCTAACGATAAACGTATCATACTTAAATAGTAGAATTAATTACATTCAGTCATTACAAACTGATTAAGATTTTTTTATGAAAAGCCAGTTACGACTATAAAAAAGTTTACAAACGAAATATCTTACAATTATCGTTTGTTAATTAAGTAAATAAACTTTAAATATAGAAAAAAGTAAAAAAAAAATTAAACAACTAAATAATTCCGTTAAACCGATTTATTTTTGCAATTATCTTAGATCCTCAAAAAGATAAAAACAACACAAAAAATCCAAAACGAACGTTTCCTTCGTTACGAAGAACTAATTTAGTTGTTCATTTCATAAAAATTAATTAGAGCTACAGAAATAATCATTAACAGGCTTAGGGCAGTTTCTGTAAAATATAAATGGTAGAAGACGCGTGGCGAGTGTCGCGAAAGCGCGCGTGCACCCGGCAGGAACAACAGGACGATGCTTATTTACTTAACAGCTTTCGTAAAACGGCCCATTAGGGATAACTGTACTAAATAATTACTGCAATGTGCCTTTCTATTTCTATGCGCGCGTCGCCGTGCGCGTGCGCCTCCACCTGCCGTTGATCACTGTAATTATTTACTATGCATGAATGCGATGGCGGCGGCTGTCTAGGACGATCCGGACAAAGAACGGTCACTTTACAACGGACTGCGGCCGGACAGGTTCCGATATCTACTTGGGTGTGCTGCACAACCATTTTTAAAATACGACCATTAATTCGCATTCGCGCAAACGACTATAATATGAAATTATGAATTAATTGGATTATTTAAAATATTTTTAAAACTTTACTTGCGAGTTTAAGCACGATAGCCGCAGCTCTTCCGAAGAAAAGACTTCAACGCTATCGACTTATTTAATGTTTGTATTATTGGCATGCAAACATGCTTCAATGCACACGTTTTATCAATAATGATAAAATAACTAAATACTGAATAACCAACTAGTATGTACTTCTTGTTATTGTCAATTTAGATATAACTCATGTAATTTATGCACGACTGTACAAGTGTACACTTCATAAATCGAGATATCTTGTAGAAGCAATCGTAATATTTTTGCTGATGTCCTCTAATACGTATAACAAATAAATATTAATACAAATAAACAAATTAATGTACATGAGTGGCATTTCAAAATCTTGAGAGTTTAAAGTCATCAGAACACATTTTTTAATATTTTTTTAGTATTAGAAACGGCTGTTATATTCTGAAGGATCTATCATTCTATAAAAAAAATGTAAAATAAACAAAAAAAACTTACTTTAAGTAAAGTCAGTGTTTTTTTTGTATTTTCAATATTGGTTGGGCGGAAGCTAGTTTAAAAACGTAAGTCGTATGGTTCACATATTTTGATTTAGGTAACCTTGTCAAATTTTAGTCGAGGTGAATTCAGGCCTTGAGTTATCGACGATTGTCAGGATGTGCCACTCTGTATTGTTCTCAACATCATTTTAACGTTGTAAAATAATATTGATATAAAGATGCCGACAATCACTTCGCAAACGTATTTTACCCTAAATATTATTAATTTCTGTTAGTCGATAAACATTGCAATACTGTAACTATTTGTTGCTTGTTGTAACAAAGAAACTAGAAATAATTTTCATTCCTATATCGCGATAAACGGAATTTAAGCGTAGGGACTGAAACACCTGTCTATACATTTGTTTGAAATTTAAAAACTGAATATTTTTTTGCAACAAATTCCAGTAAAAGTCGTTTCATAATTTACTACATTTTAGTGTATAAAGAAAGCTTTTAACTTCAGTTTTTAAAATAATTAGTATAACGTTTTATATGTCTACACGAGTATACGAATTTATCGAGTATGCTTTTCTATAAAAATCAATTCTTTTTCTTTCCATTCTTTGTAACAAAATATTTTGAGTTATAGATAATTTATTATTGCAAATTAATTGGAAAAAAGATTGCATGTCAGGTAAGTTGATTCTTCCATTTAAATTAAATCAGTCTCTATTCAATGAAACTGAAAACTTTAATTTAAACAATATTCAAAATAAATGGTTACTAAAAAACAGAAATATCACGAAAAGGTATTATTCCATTATTATTTAATTTAAATAAAGGTCAAAATAATGTGATTAATACTCATTTTCAGCTTAGCGTTGGGTTTGGTAGTGATTAATTTTTATTGATAACGTGTCTTTTTATTTTACAAAAAAATGCAAATGTTGTGAATTGATTATAATACCTGTACAATAGAACTTACGTGATCATGTTGAATTTTAAATTAGGCATAAAAGAATTAATATAAGGAGTTAGATAGGTATTTTATATTTCAGTGTGTCATATGATTGTTCTCGTACGTCTATGTCAAATATGTGTTATAACAATCGATTGTGCAGTAATTGGTTGGCAAATGCGCTTTCCTCATTGTATTCGCAACTTTATTAATAATAATCAGCCATAATAATAAGCCACTCTGCTATTTTTAAGAAAACTATGACTTAGTATACGTAATGGAGATACCAAAGAGAATCTGCTTCGCACACTTATTGGATAAATAAATTTAGCAAATTAATATTAAGTTTGTAGCATGACAACTTTTGCGTGCTTTACTTCCGCGTGACAGTGATTAACATATTTCATTATATTCGTAGTTCTATTTCGAGATCTTTTTTCTTCGCCTTATTTATGCATGCGGTTTTTTACTCGTCTCAGTGTGCACCTACAAAATTTTTATGACATGGTAATTATGTCGCGTTTAGGTGTGATTAGGTTCCTGATATATATTATTAAGCTGATCTCACCATATTCATATATTTCTTTTTCGTTTGTTTATTATAAAATACGAAGAATCACGTTAACTCGTACAAGTTTATTCCTGTGTTATACCCCCTTAGGGGTAAAATTTCGGAAAATCCTTTCTTATTGGATGCCTACGTCATACAAAGAACACACCCTCTAGTTTTCAGGTCTCTACGACCAGCGATTTAGGCTCTGCGTTGATCCGTCAGTCAGTCATTCAGGACAAAACATTTATATGATAGATTATGATAGATATCTATATGATAGATTAACATACAACCATTCATACACAAAAGTCTGGGAGACGATTTTGTTAATTTTTGTAGTATGTATTTATATCACGTATGTATGTATTTATATATTCAATTTATACTTGCTTACATTGTGTTTGTCACATTTTCTTCATATTATATTTATATAACTATTATAAAACAAAAATATTATGGCTTAGAATACACAGAATCAAAGACTAGGTCGTGCCCGCTTCAAAATCAATCACGTTAAAGTGTTTGTAAGTCATAGTTTAATAGGCAATAACGCAATGTAATGTGCAGGCTTCACGGTACTTCTGACAAATTTTAAGATACCAAGTACAATACCTATAAGTATATTTTGTGGGTTCATAGACTATGCACGAAATTGCTTCCAAATCCGTCTACCCATCTATTTGAGCTAAAAAAAACCTTTGTAGTTTGTTTGTTTGTTTATAAAGATATAAACGGGTTATAAACTATCTGTGTGCTAAATTTCATCCAAATTCATTCAATGGTTATTGCGGGATTGAGTAATAAATATTCAAAAAGATTTTTTATACAATGTTTTAAATTTTTCTATGACTTTCCTGCTAAAACTTGGTAGTAATTATTGCAGTGATAGTATGGAAATTAACAATGCACAATCCAGGGAGTCTTAGGCACCGAAAATTCAGAATATTCAAAAATTACGCATTAAAAGAAAACATCCTGAAGAAACTTATACACCAAAGAGATGTTTGAAGTCTAGAAATTCGTACTCGGCCTATGCTTTATACTAGTACGGTGTTATGGCCTAAATCCTTCTAATTGTGAGAGGGATCTCCTCTCCAGCAGTGGAACATTAATGGATTACGTTAAATAAATGTTATTTACGAAGGCGAAGAAAAATAAACTTCCTATATGTGGTTCCTCTATAATGAAGTATGAAGGTATCGATATAGGCCTAACTGTATTATTATAATCACAAGAGAGATTATGCTTACAATGAGATGGGCAGTTCTGTCCGTGACGGGCGCGGGCGGGGCTCAGACAATTGAATTGATAAGCGACTTTCTAGCGGAAAGTAGGAGCATCGACAACGGCCCAAAGGCCCATTGTCTGAGGCGTGAAACGTCCGTTTTTACCATCGAGTTTCAAATAATTGGAGAAGATTGTGCGCCTTACAATCGTCTATATGGATATTGATGGCAACGAACTATAAATGCACGTAATTGACAAGTTTAGTGTCTGTCTATGGATATCTGAGAGCTCCTAATTAAAATCAAATTCTATAGCGCTGCCTGCCACTTCAGCTACGTAAGGTTCAATAAATAATTATAATTGAAGTCTGACGGTTTACCATGCAGTGGGTCCAGGGTTCGATTCCCGGCCACATAGAAAATCTATGAAAATTTGGATTATTCTGGGTCTGGGTGTTTTGTTTATACGGCACTTACGACACAGGGAATCCTGGAGAGAAACCACGAGACTAGAAAGTGTTATTTATTTATTTAATTTTATACGGTTTCGAGTACATAAAATAATTAGGATATGATTAAACATTATTTTTGAATTGCGTTTTATGTTAGAGACGTTAACTTCTGCCGTATATTATCAAAGAAAAAACGAAAAGCCATCAGCTTTTTCGTTTTGTTTTATATATTTTATTTTTAACGAGGTCGTTTATTTTTAATGCTCACAATCAAAATCTCAGATCAAGCCAATAATAAAGAAATATACATTTACATACACAGAATAGGTGAAAATTACAAATATGGAATTTAAACTGTAGAATCGTGTCTTCACAAAGTAAAAGGAACAGGTATAAATAATAAATAGATGTGTATTTGCCAGTGTTAAATCGCAGGTCAGGCTCCACGTCCTATAAACGTTGAGTTATATATTTGCAATAATTTTGAAATGCCACCCGCATTGTAACTCTTGAAAACGGACAAGTAGAGATTTAATTGACACACATTGAATAGGAGAATCCGGATTCAATCCTTGATCGAGCGGGGTTATAACTAATGTCTTCAATCATATAAAATAGCATCAACAATGCTATTTTATATGCAATATATGTATTCAACGGTATTATAAAATTGTTAAAGTTTTCAAATTGACTAGCCTGTAGTATTGAGACCATTTGTATACCTGTTAAAATCATGTATGACACATGTACTTACATTCTGGTTACAAGTAGTATTGTTTGACTGTACGTGTAATGAAGAAATATATTTTGTATGGGATAAGTATGTCATATTGTTTAATTTTTGAAGTTAAATTATAATTATTGAAGTACATAAGGATATTAGCCGAAAATAATCTTTATTTAACATCAAAGACATAACTACTATACCTATATTTTTATCGTATAAAGGCAGCAAACGAGCATGCAGTCCACCTGAAGGTAAGCGGTCACTGCACCCATTACATCAATAATCTTTCCCAAATACGTTTGATCACAGATGCGTTGCTACCTCTGACGACAAAGATGTTCGCCTCATGTATAAATATAGGCGGCAACCACACCTCTCTAAATCGAAACACAAGAATTGCTTCAAGGAGGATTATGAGGGTGGCGATGGTACCCTCCCGGTTGAACTAAACGAGTTCTTCAAATAAATAGATAAAAATGACTACTTATATAACATGATATGTCCTTATGCACTGACTATTTTTGTTTTCCAGAACTGAATCTTAATGATTGAAAGACGATAAAGAACAATATTTTCATGTTGTACTTTGACACATATTTGGTATAGGTAAGTATTTTATCGTTATGTAACGCACATCACCCACGTTCGCTTGTAACCGTACATCTCATTTATTGTCTGATGTGCTATACTTATACGGGTATCTGTTTGTGAAAACAGAGGTGAAAGTTCATAATGGTCACTATCTCACTATTGTACCATTCTATCTATCGTAAACAAAATAGTATTACAAAACATAATATATATTTTGCCTAAATAAATAAGGTTATACTCTTATCGTACGTTCTGACAAGTACCCAGAACAACGTCTATATGATGTTTTAAGCCAGATACTCATCTATGCTCGACCATATATAAGTCTCGTCCTAGAAATATGTCTAGTTATTATTGCATCTTTGTTTACAGCGTCCATAAATTAAAGAAGCAATTAGGTACTTATCTTAGCAATTTGATATTTATTGTACGCAAAATACAATAAATAGGTACGATTGATATATTGTGATGTGCATTGTAGGCAAAATAGGGTTCCTATTATTAAGATTTAGCTATTCGTCCGTTTGTCATTTATTTGACATAGGGGTAACGATGTTCATTTTTTATGCCTCTTCATTGATTGATACAACTCTAGTTCCCTAACTTAAGTTGTATTAATCAACTAAGTTAAATAGGCAATTTCTATTGTAAAGTAATTTAAGCCTTTATTTTGAAAAAGTAAGTAATAATACTACTACATAATGTTTTATTTTGAATAATGAGCAATGAATGAATAAATATGCATTGCTTTACGGTATAGCAATCAATTTGAAATGGAAATAAAATTATTATAGATTATACATTAATATTTGCAGATTGCATGGAAGACAGAGACCACTTATCACGTAGAGGATTAACCCGTTTGCTACTTAAATTACATCGAAAGTAAAAATACAGTACGGAAACTAATTTTACTCGTAACCTTTTTTCGCTTATAAATTGCAACACTACCATAGTATAATTATATGCTTGCGAAACCCGAGTAACACATAAAAACCTCATCAATCAATTACGAATTATGCATAATGTTCTGTGAGAATTTTTAAAAGAGCGGTACATTTTGTATCTGTTCAAAACGAGCTTCTGCCCATGATTGCGTATGCGTATCTACCTTTTAGTAAATTCATATGCCTACACTTGAATTAGCGGCGTACTCCAGCTGACTGTAAAGAATACTCTATCGGACAGTAATTACAAAAATATAAAAGACTGTTAAAACTATGTTTGTTTTAAAATCAAACACCATTGTTTTAAAAAGTATTACTTGGAATATAGTTTTATACGCATTGCCAGAAATAGCGCTGAAAATACCAGCTTCTTGTGTAGTTATAATTATATTTATTTTCAGTATTTGTCGTTAAATTAACAATAGGAATATATATTTTTTTTATTTATGAAATATTTGTTGTTGTAGAGGCAGATGGAATTACGTAACATATGAAAATTTAAGTATCTACCTATTAAGTCCATAAAATAGAGCTCTGAGACAGACGGACGGACAACAAAGTTTTAGTAACAGCATTTGGGTACGGGCCCCTAAAATCATATCGATCTTTGACCATTTTACTAATATTCCAGTATAATGTTAAATATAAATACTATTAAGCAAAGGAATATTATGAAGATAAAGTCAAAAATGCTTTATGAAGATTAAGTCGCAATGCCTAATAATGTAGTATGTTTATTAGCTATTTGCCACTCTCGATAACAATGACATTTATTAGGTACTGCACGTATGTTTTAATAGTGGTTAAAAAATACTGCATCGTAAAATGTAATTGTTTGTGCACAATCTTGATACTTGAGATGAAACGGTTTTATTTTGAAGGTTGTTGATATACTCGTGTAAAACAAAAAAAACATAACGTTCACCGATGCGATGCTGTTCCTTTGCGATCGTGCGTCAGACGTGCGTTTAAACAAAAGTAAAAGTAAATCCTCATAAGCTCTAATATTCAGTTATAATCATAACCGAGCGGTCGTTAAGAACATTTAGCCTGTCTAGGAAGTGCTCGTTTTGCGAAAATTAATTATTGTTTGCTGAATCGTTAATCGCAATGGTCCGGTTTAATGGTTGCGATTCATCACACTCTCCGGTTTTTAGTAACTGTGTATCACAGTCTGTAATCCACTCGACTGCAAGGTCACCGGGTATAAAAAACTGCGACGTGTTTTTGCTCTATTTTTATTCGTGAAGAAAAAGAATATCAGAACGCCGATTTGGAAGTGCCCGCTCCTATCTCACCGCCGCCACCGACTGGTCCATACAGGAAGTTGATCCAATTGGACAACAAAAGATTTATGTGTTTTTCTTACGCTTTTTAAAGCTTACATTTAAATGTAATACTATTTTGTCCGCTGCGACAACTTTAGGCAGATATAATTCTTCGTTGATAAACTAGCCGTGCCCTCAACTTTACTTATAAACGTTTATCTAGACATATTAACCTAATGGGATACAGTTAAGAGCAGTTTATTTATATTAATCTATAAAGAGACAGAGGTTTTTATACATTTTGAAAGGTTGGTCAAGCTTAAAAACGTACACCAAGAATAAATTGACGCATTCATATAGCAGATGTTGTAGGTGAGAGACAAAATGACAGTCAGACACACTATAAATACAAGAAGATGTAGTCGATAACAGTCGTAGGTTGTAATTTTAAATAGGCATAACATACATAAACATTAGGAATAATCAAATAAATTTCGGCGTTGTCCGTCTGTACGATCATTTATTGTAGGCATTGTGCTTCACAACTGATAGCGTTATGCAAAAGACGAAGCGCCTCTCGATTCGCGATATCTATCTATAAATAAAGAGCGATCGTGGGACCGCGCAGGTGAATGGCGATTTTGATGTGTTATTCCACTTTAACGGTCTTGTTTATAACAAACCCGCTAATTGTTAAGTTTTTTAATCTATATGTGTAAATAAAATTGAAGTATCTATCGGCTTTTTTAAAGTAAAAGAACTAACTGGCTTTCCTAAACTCGTGTTTATTTATACGATATCAAGACTTAATTAACGGCCAAGTGCGAGTCGGACTTCATTTCAAATGAAGATGAATGAATGGGTTTCGTAGATGGCGTTGTAAATAATTGTATTGAAATTTTATACGTGATTCCTCAAAAATCTTCTTGATGGCGCTGTTAGAAATCATCATTTTAGAAATGCTTTTTTAATAATAAGCTTTATTGTTTATTTAAATTATTTGTTATCATGTCAGCTATAGTAATAAACAGTTAATGTGAAGTGAACATAGAACGCCGTAAATACCGGTTTCATAGAGAGACTGAATATTATTTTTACGCCGGAAATACCGGTTTTATACAGAGACTGAATATTATCGGTATCTTGTTCTTAATATTTATTATTTATCTTAATATATATTTATTTTTTTTTTTTATTTCTGTAAGAATTTTAAGTGTTTACCTATTACGGCTCAAGAGTTAGAGCCACGTTTATAAACGGAGGTATGAACTGACAGCGCAGTTATAGTAAAAGGTTCCCATTGGTATCCTACCTACCTATATATACCTATTCGTACCATATATAATAGATATGTAAGGTATCACAGATAAATTCAATATATTTCGCGAACGTGTTTTATGAATATTGTTACAACACTATTAAGTATAGCACTGAGCTTCCCATTGTGTAGAGATGATTAATAATTGTTAGCCATATTGAATCATTGTAAGCCCCACTTGGCAAGTAATAAAAAGTCTCGATATAAATCGAAAAAGGCATTAAATTGTTTATGATGTGCTTTCTATGATGCTTTCGTATCTTTATAGCTAATCTCGCACCTCTCCCCTTCTAACTCAACCCCGAATTAAATTTAAATAACTTTATTTAAGGATGATTTAATGGATTGGTAATTATGGACAAAGTAACTAAATAGACTCCAAATATAGGACATACTTTTGGGTATTATATGTCTCAATTAGGCCTAATGTAAAGATATGTTCTAATTACTTACTACGACAAAATAATGTTTTAACCCTAATACGCTTGGACTTACGGCAACTAGTTAGTTAAGAGCCTTTTTATTTATCTATTAAATCTTTAGAAGTGGCTGGATTGCCAGAATAGAGCTAATATTCTCGTGACATAATACTGCTCTGAAATGAAAAGAAAATGTATGACATCGTCTAACATGTATACATCTGTAAATATTACATAATACATCCAGGACTCTCAATATAAATGCTCACTTAGAATTCTCATCAGTTTAAACAAAATACTTTCCCATATATCTGTTAATGTTAAAGTTTTATTAGGTCTATCATAAGAGTATATCGATTTTTTTTATTGTGTAATGGTAGCAAACGAGCATGCAGTCCACCTGATGGTAAGTGTTCACTGCCTCCCATTAGTAGTCTTCCCCAAGTACTATTGACCCAAGGTTGACCACAAACGCTTTACTTCCCTTAATGACTAAGATGTTCGCCTCGTTTGTAAGTACAGCCGGCAACGACGCCTCTCCAAACTGAAACCCAATAAATTGCTTCACGGAGGATTATGAAGTTACACGAGTTCTACCACCTGACGTGAATTATATTATTCTGCTGGAAATTAAATCCTCACCACATAAACTTAAAAATGTACAGATTGACAAATTTGATAAGCATAGCAAATTTTATTCAGTCGTGTTGTCGTAAACATGGTAATTGCTTGATAACCAGTTTTGTGTTACTTTCAAGTCTGGACCAAAGTCAATTTATAACTTTATTACATTCTTAATTGTGACGACAATTAAAATAAATAGATGTTTTTGGTTACGCTTGCAGGAAGTCTGCGATTGTATTTGAGACTAGGTAGTTTACAAAAACATGATATGCAACGCCGCATGAATTCTTCGCACATAACATGTTTTTAATGAAACTGGAAACGTATCGAAAAAGGACAACAATCAGCGGAAAACCTTTACTATAGTTGTGACGGTAGGAAAACAATCCAGTACGACATTAAGTTTATTTTGGGCTGCTCTGTTTGATTCGGTTTCAAAATCTAACCTGGGGTTTTACTAAACGTACATAGATAATCATAAATTATATACAAATGTCCAAATCAAAAAAAAAATGTTTCATTCTTACATAAACATTTTAATAAAATTTCTGAAATAATTTTTGTCCTTAAACTCTAAACAGACCGTAGAAGCAACCTTTAAAAATTATAAAACAGTATTTTTAGGAACCTTTAAAACAGTATTTTAAGGCACCACCTTGTGTGGATTACAGCAATACAGTTCATAAATATACCTAAAATTTCAAACACTCTATTTGGAACGTAAAGCGTGATATTCGTAGATCATCATCATATTTCGTAACTTGTAGTAATAACTCGCTGGAGTGAATATGAATTGATTTTAAAATTCACAATACATTATAGCAGAGACAATATTGTTCGCGGGTCACAGCGGGGGATCGAGATGACATCTCGCAGCGTGCAAGCCGTGCAGCCTTACCTCTAGCTCGTGCGCCGCTCTAACCTGCACTCTGCATTCATATACGCCCCATAGAGTCTATTTTTCAATGCATAACCCATCAATCTCTCAAAACCGTCTCTAAACCCTGACTTTAGGGTTTATTTTTAAACAGTTTGTTCCATTTATCGAAAATAAAAGCATAGATAAAAATACAGATAGAGACAGTTACGAAATTAAGCAACCAAATGGTTTTCGATTACAAAGTTCATTGTTTGATTCGCGACGTGGTTTCGAGTGCGGGCGCGAGCGGCGCAGCGCAGGGTTATCGGGCGCCCGTCACGGTTCCCACGGAGAACGGTATTTTAAATACCTATTTATCTACGTACGGCGACAGGACCGGTGCATTCTATTTGAGTAGCCTCTTCTGGATGGGTCAAGGATTCGGTGATTGCGGATCCACTCGTTTCTGTGACGGTCGACCTGGCCTTGTGAACTTACGTATCGTCATGTTCTATTATTCACTCGAACTAGTGCAACCGGTCAAACGGACTCATTGTTTATATTGCTCTTGTTAACATCCTATTGACCTTATTGCTTCTAATCCGGCACAAAGCGTTTTTGTTCACTCGCTTTTTTAATGTAGGACAAATTAAAATGCTAATATCAGTACGTACTTCCTGGGCTATATAAAACAATATCGCTGTAGTAACAAGACAAATTATTAAGGAAGAATGGCGTTTAAAGTGACCAATTAAGTGGGATGTCGACAATAATCATGATTCACATTTTACCTCGACTTCGGTGAAAATAATTTTGCTGTAATGCGGGGCAAAAGTAAAGTAACCAGGCGGTGAAAATTTATAGCTTTAAATGTGGACCGTGGAAGCGAGCCGACGGCAAAGCGGTTCACCATTTTATACCTCAACTTGAATTATATCGTTATTGTTTATAAATCTTGACACTTCTCAAGATCAATTTGATATAGTAGGTGTAGTACAAAATACATAAATGCTGGATAATATTATAATGTGTCAATTAATTATTGTTTACATTGAATGGTTGTAGAAATCTGGTAAATCCGGGTCGGAATAAATAAATAATAATATTATTCAGTCTCTTTAATATTATTATTATTTTTGTAGTATCAAATACCAGACCAAAACACTAAATCCAAAAATGTAGTCTAAAATACAAATGTAAATTGATAGTTTACAAGAGTTAGGTATATTTAAGATTGTGATCATTGAGAAAAGCAGTTGGTAATTGCGAAAGTTTGAACGATGTTTCTTATACAGTCCATAACATTAAGTTAAATGGACACTCATCTTCTCATTTGAAGATACGGTTAATTTTCCATTGAGCTCCTTATCTGAGACTCACTGTAAGTAATGGCTTGTTATATTTTTGTAACGTGGGAATCATCATTGAACGACTCCGGATTACGCTGATCTCTATCTCTATGAAAAATGAATTAATAATAACATCGATACTCTACCGATTTAATCTAAGAGCTTTAAATTTAAGAGTGTAATTTGACTACACTGATAAAGTTCAATAGTCTATGCTCATGAGCATAACTCACACTATTGTAACCATAAGGAACTTGTTTGAACATTAGGTTACTAAGAGTTGGACTAGCGAATCATACCGTTTTTTCTAGTTTGTCTAACGCTTAGTAATAATATTATGTTCAAAAAATTTCACTTAAAAATAACAATTTACCTAACACAAAGTTGTTATAAAAGTAATAATGAAACGATATAAAATAACTTCTTTCAACATATTGTGGAGGCATGCGCTTGACCTCGATCTTGTTTATTGGAGAGTCAATGTTTATATTATATTTTTTGTTTCATAAAATGATAATTGCGTCAAAAACATATAAAAAGAAAAATAACAACTTTATGCCTTACAAGTTACTTTGTTGTTATTAACAAATTTGTAATGAAGTAGTGACAAAGGCGCCACACATGTGTCGATCTTGAGGCGTCAAAGGTGCCACGTTGCATTCTTGCAGAGATTTTTTCGTATGATTTGTTTCGTGTAAAGATAGCAGACGATGCAGACATGCAGTCCGCCTAATAGCAAGTGCTTCCTGCCATCCTAATCCTACCTCATATATGTCAGAAACATAGCTGAAGTCGACCGATGCGTCGAGGACTGAGATGCCCTGACAACTAAGATGTTCACTTCGTGTGTACGTAACATAAGAATTGCTTCGCAAAGGATTATGAAGGTGGTATCGAACTTTCAGTTCTAAGCAAGTTAAGTTCTAAGCTCTCCTTAAAGTTAGAGGGCATATTGATAATACAGTTATATTGTAACAATATGTAGTCCACCTGATAGTATGTGGCTCACTGCCACCCATGGAAATTAGTGATCATCCGCGAGTACGATTGAATCGTACTTGAAGTTGATCACAGATGCGTTGCTTACCTTGAGGACTAAGATGTTTGTCTCGCTTTTAAGTATAGCCAAAAATCGCGCCTCTACAAACAGAAACACAATTAATTGTTTCACGAAGGATTATGAATGAGGGTAGCGATGGAACCTCCCCGGTCGAACTACATGAGTTCTACCACCTGGAAATTATCTGGATAATCTTACGCCTAGATAAGATTAAATTCGGCTAATTTTATTGTCTTATCGTTAACACATATTTGTTTTGCACGATGTTCAAAAGGAAAAGAAAGTTCTAACTTCATCAAAGCATAAATCTATTTATTCTTTGATTGATCTTAGTCTTCATCTATATATAGAATATAAATATTCCTTCAAACTTTTTAAGTTTACATCCTTCCAGATCCACATAATATTATTTATACATGCAATTTAATAAAGGCTATGATATTTATTAGTGCACATTTAAACAATAATAAGTTGGCGTAATCATTACTTATTTGCTCTGTTTGAATGCGGC
>DWNR01000067.1:0-28487 GCA_018250455.1 Polygonus leo | reverse complement strand
CGGACATCTTAGTCCTCAGGGGTAGCAACGCATTTGTGATCAAACTTAGGTATGACTCAATCGTACTTAAGGATGATTTCTGATGTTCATGGGTGGCAATGGCCACTTACCATCAGGTGGACTGCATGCTCGTTTGCTACCTTTACGCAATAAAAAAAATCATTAAGATAGGTTTAGAAGTTTCGATCGTGACACGGTTTTTTTAATATTAACATATTTTTCGCAGCAGAGCTAACAATACCCAAAGAAACATTAATCTGGTATAAGCACCATCTACGCATGTTAACGATATTAATATAGCTTATCTTGAATTATTAAGGAGTGGAATTGAAAATGATATATAATATTTAATTCCTTTTTAACTGCGATCGGCGGCTGAGAGAATATACTTATTCTTTTTCATATCACTTACTTGTAAATATACCATTTGTTATTAAAAAAATATTTTATTTCAAAAATAAATCTTAATTTATCAAATATTATTTAAGTTATATTATAGTTACCATTGTATATTACATCGTTAAATAACAAAATTTCTGATAAAAATCAAGATTTGGTCAGTTTAAACACAACTAACCATTGAGTCTACATTGTAAAAATAATTCTATAAAGTAATAAATGAACAGACACATAGTATACATATATACCTCTGTCTTAAGTAGAATTTGTGAATTTTTTTATACTGTATATGAGATGATTGTATGTGATTGCACTGAATCATTCATGATATCTTACCTAGTCTCCATTTTCAAGACCATTCTTTAAAAAAATATGAAGGCAATACCAGTAGCTAGATAGATTGCTACGAGCAATAATAGACAATTGTAACGAAATTTGACAAAAGGAGTAAACGTCTGAATAACTAGATATTCGACATTACCGTTAAATTTTATTGCAAATTGTGAAGCTTTAGTATCTTCTTTTGTCAAAATTCCGCCGTTTTAATGTCTTGTTTATCATTGAATTAGTATTTTAGGAGATGAAATGTAAGTTGGGGTTCTGTAGTAACCGCCAGGGGTTGCCGCAACCTTACCCGTAGTTAACTAGCTCTTTCCTTTATATTTTTTGAAATATTGTTACGAGTACATTACATATTTACAATAGCACATAGAGTTATTTTTTTGGAAATCATGCAAGAATACTTATAATTATATTTCGGAGTAAATTATTTTACCACAGTGGTCAGATTAGTTTGTTGATATTTATGAAACAAAAGATGTTTGTAACTGTTTACTTGCCTAAATAATTGATTATTTACACTTATTATACTAATACACTTTTTATAAGTATTTAGATTGACATGAAAAGGTATGCTCTAGACTTCTAGAAGTGCTGTTTGCAAGAAACTGAATATGTCTACTGATATATGTTAACGATGCGCAAATGCAGGCATAATAGTGGCAATAGCTCTTTGAAAGTAGAATTTTAAGAATTTGATTTAAAATGTTGTAAGATTACAAACATAATGCATGGAAATCATATTGAAAAGCACGAGTGCCGACTTAATAAATGTGGTTTAATTATGTCAAGGGTATTCGTGTGTCATCAAAGAAATTATAATTTTTAAACAGAAATCATAATAAGCAGCACCTCGCTGTAGTATATTTTTTTAACTTAACACCTACAGTACAAAAAGGAAGCTACAAAATCAGCGTCTACAATTAAATACTTGAAAAACAATTAAACACTTGAATAAAAGTGATATATAAAGAAAGATAAATCTAAAATGCGTTTTGAAAAAGGTTGAATTGTTACAATGTTTAGTCCTTTCTACCTCTGTATACCTATTATATTATTTATGTCTATATCTTTTATTTGTCGTATACGAAAACACAGCATTAATATCATTAATGTAGTCTGACACTCCAATCTGTTAATATTTATAAAACTCAATATATATCTTATAAAACTCAACAAAGTCCAATTTGGCGCTTTCATAATGTTCCATAATTGCTAAGTAAAAAATAAAAACTGTCAGTAATTCTTTTGTTTGCCCTATTACACTTATATGCACTAGATAGTATCACACTGAAGTAACCTGCTCATTATAATATATCACTTTTTTATTTTAATTTATAATGTTTTGTGCACGGTAAAAATAATATAGACATTTGTATGAACACATTATTACAAAGTACAACTTATTTAAAAAAAATAATAATTATTTAAAATCATTGTTACATTAGATTACTTTAGGTTTATCATATTTATTTCTTCTAATCTACAATGAGGCAGACGGACTACCCGATCACCAAAGCCAAGACCCATAGTCGTGGATCTTATCAGGCTTTTGAGCTACTATTCATTTAATAAATATGATGTAATGCAATAAAGCATCAAACATGAAGCTTGATGTAGAGGAGCTCTTTAGATCTTTTTAATATCACTCTCACGATATGAAGTTGTGACAAAACGCCATGGTATTCCAGGAATCCCTAATAAAAATGTTGTATTGAAAATACTTAAACACAGTTGAAAATTTGTCGCAAGGATAGGAAAAATGTAATACAAATGTACTTAATATACCTAACACTGTAAATTACACTTTACTTCCACTTTGCAAACCATGTTAAGAGTCGAAAATGTTTTAATTTGAATCTCTGTACGACATATTTGAATATAATGTGTGCGGTAATAAACGAAATAGTGATATTTATAAGCAATATACCAGTATTTTTAATGTAATGAAGTCATTTTTTAAGAAAAATTGAGTCGAAGCATATTGCACTAATGTTGATCTTAATGATCAAAAATTTGAAACTGTAGACGTTGATGAAACTATTAAAAGTTTTTTTGGATTCATTTATCCTTGTTTTATTTCGAACTATTTCATACTCCACTCCCTGTATACTCTAATATTAATAACTTAAAGATAATTTAAAAGATGTGCCGTAATACTACCGCACCCTATATAATTCCCCATACGCAACATTTCACTGGAGAAGTGTGACTGCTGGCATTACTACGACACCTAAGTTGTACTTAGTTCTCTGGGTAAGTCAATCAGTAGTAGTAGTAATAGATTGGTACTTGATGTAATCTACGTACAGTTAATTTTAATTCGCTTATGACTTGTCAGATTACGCCACCTTCCAGCACAGTGATAGCGTGACAAAATGAAAACATTTTCAGTTATGACGATTACAATTAAATCGAAGTTCAAAAAAATCGGAATCACTGCAATATGCCGTGTGTAGTACTGTGTGTCTTATTCAAAACTGCGGAAATACATTTAAAAATTAGAAGCAGGAAAGTGCAAATTGGCTCTAGATCGCTGATTACATAGTCTCAGTCAGCGTTCTGCTGCAAATTTACCAACATCATATAGGTACACTTTCGTTATTCTCTTACGCATCCAAATTTAATGCGTAAGAGAATAACGAAAGTGTACCTATATGATGTTGCGTTATCGGTTACTGTTCCACCAAATTGAGTTCTGTCGGTATAGATTCTCTTAGCCGGAAAATAAACTTCCCCATAGGGATAGTCGGCATCTTTTTCTTCTCTTCATACCACGAAATCAATATAAGAATTTTAATTTTCGTTTCTGATTTTAAATATATTGCTGATTATTATTTTTTACGGTTGATTATTAAGTATTGAATTGTTAACAAACCGATAAGAAATAATAAAAAATGATTTCATGCCTCCCCTTTACGCCTGCTTATCAGATTGCCCATATATTACAAGTAACCCTATGTATATGTTAATATTTTTACTATATATTGTAATATCCTAAAGGTAATATAACGCGTACCTACCTAGGAAATCAGTTATAACGCAACGAAAACCAAAGATAAAAGTAAAGTGTATATGAAGTACCTACCGTATGTACCTACTGCTAGATTGTTACTTGATAGTAATATTTGATAACGTATAGTGTGAGTAAACCTCTTCTAGTCAGTCTCATTGTGGTGGCCGATTAAGAGCGGATTTACTTTGACTAAGTAACTAATTTCAAATTAGAAACAAGTCAGTGAAGGTCTATTGCGAATCTACTCTAAAAGTCTAAGACCGGAACAGTAATTATTTGTTTGTCCACGCGAGACAGGTTAAAAGGATTCGGGAATATTGACGGAACCACGATGTATTTGGCGCGTCAAAACCACAACATATAAATAACCGGTGTTCGCGCCTCCGAGTAAACAAGTCATGATGTCCCACAGTGAGTTAGTCGTGTGTATGTTGTGCGCGCTCGCCGCGGGCGTCGCCGCGAGGGCGCCCGTTGGAAACAACTACGTTCAGACTCTCAGTTTCAAACCAAGTGAGTAAATATTTTGGTCTTCATCTCAATTTCATTCACTTAAACTCATTTCCAGGCGATTTCTTCATTGTAAATACTTTACATTCACAATAAAAATCAATTAAAACATTTAGATTCCAATTTTGTATAAGTTTAAAACCTAGAAATTATTAATCGATTGAGTTTAGGTATTAATAAGGCCCGTGAGTGCTTCATTTAAAATAGTGCGTGTATTTATCAATAAACACCAATAATAATATTTGACGATACAATATTGTGAAAATGCTAAAGAACCTAAGTCATGTAAGTATATAAAACATTCAATTTATACCTTCAATATACTTCAGGTATTGGATATACCGCGTAAATTATCCGCATTCACAGTCATTATTTTTCTCGGGTAATTATAAAATATCTAGAAGCACATAATATTATGTTGAAAGACTTTAATTGTAATTGCTTTTTTCCTTTGTGTTCAGTACCTACTTACTACTTACTTACTCACTATAGTGTCTATATTGTATAGGTACTTAGCCTAAGTACTTATGGTATTTATAAATTATAAATAATGTAAGAAGTAATTCTGACGCTCATTTTTAATTCAGTTCACTGGTGTTATCTATGTCATTATAAATAATATATTGTTGACATAAGATATCTCAAGCAGGTTATCGTAATGCCAACTGCAACCGAGATGGGTATTACCGACTTATATTTTTGAATTAATTTTATTATCTACTTTTATGAAATCATTACAATAATCATTATAATAATTGGCAGGATTAAATACAATAAAAACATAAAAATGAATAGTTACAAGGACTACAAGGTAGGTTAAACAACGTTGATCATTTTCCTGCAATGTGCTAAACAAATAAATCGTTGGGAACTTCCCATAAATTATGGGGAAAACAGAGCTAATTGCCACATATAAATGTTGTGCGACGATAAAAACTAATAGACCGGAGCAATTGGTTCTATGTTAATTGTTTTGTCATTAGCGTCTTGCCGGCAATTACGTGTTTACATACCTATAATTGCTAGAAGTACCTACGTAAGTTTATCGAGAGTACCTATAGGTCTTATAAAAGTTGCTACTACTTGCAGGCTTCTTTTATCCCCGTTAAATTCGTGAATGACACGAGGTCTGATAGAAGTCTTGATTTAGTGGTAGAAGCAGTTATGTTATGGCTGTGTGGCGACAGATATGAGGACTATCAGGTAAAGGGGATCAAAACTCATTGGTTCAAACTTCAAAACAATAAGTAACATAACACGGAGTTTTAAAAATTGGATAGTAATACACAATACATTAATACGCCAAAACTGTAGTGATATAAAAATCTAAAAGTATAAATAATGTATTTTTTTTACACTTTATGATACATATCCACAAGTTCAAAAGTAAAACAAAATATAATTTCATTAAAAGAAAAAAGATAATATGTATTGGTTCATGTACCATTTTGCACCAAGCCATCCTATACCTACGCATAGCTAGCATACATGACAATTTGCCATTATTGTTACATAAAAACATGATGGGTAAAACAAACATGCAAACAAATACCTAAAATAATTGTATTATTAAACAGTATTACGGGATCGGTCCGAGATTTAATTACGTAAAACATTTTATATATTCTGTTACGGAAACGTGTAGGAATGAATTAATAAAGCATGTTAAAAGCATTTGCGAAGCACACAATATTGAAATGACTATTCACAGAACAATATACTCGTAGACATGCCACGGAAACATTAAGTTTGATTTGCTTTATAATATGGCAAAATAAATCGTCTAAAGTGGTAGACACAGATCACCAACAAAATGGAAGCCAGGCCGTTTCGAGCTTGCTTATTTGATATGCACAAAATTTTAATATTCAAAATCACATTAAATCACTTCAAGCGCCATTTATTACAATATATATAATTTTTACTAATACGAATATGATAATTAATAAAAAAAATAAACAGAAAACATAGTCACATGAAGTATAAGTTTTTCAAATAACAACAAAATTTACATGTGATAAAATCAAACAGCATCGAAAACCTTATAACGACGGTGTTTCTATCTAAATGTATATGAGACTGTGGTGTAGGTAGACGCCGACGCTAATCCATTATGCACGGTTACCAGCATGTCGTCAAACCGGGTTGTGTTTCTGACTCACGGAAACCTTAAGATGACTTTTTGTTATGAACAGACACAAAAGATGCTTATTTATTTATACTATAGGAACATATTTTTGAACTTGGCGGTAGAACTCGTGTAGTGCAACCGGGGAGGCACCATCGCCAGCCTCATAATCCTCCGTGAAGCTCTTGCGTTTTGGAGCGAGGTGTCATGTGGTTGCTGGCTATACTTACACACGAGGCAATAAACTAGTTTAAACTAATATACATTCTACACTAGTAAAAGACGAGCCGCGCAGTGGACCATAGCAGTGTGACAAGTAAAAGTCCAAGAGATATTGATCCTCAAAATTAAGTAAAGTATGTAACTCAATGACTACACTTCCATTCTGTGGGTTTATATTTGTTGGTTAATTAGTTACATATTTATTTGTCTTTGTCTGTCATGGACACATAAATAACCTAGAGAAGAATTATAAATGTAAAAACTGATTGATAAAAAGCGTTATTTTTATTAATAATTCGACCTCAAGTCACCCATTAGTGATCAATTCCATACTCATACTTGATTACTTTAAGTGACTAAGAAAACCTAAGAAAAAAAACATTGCAACAAAAAAAATCTTTGGCGATCTTTGTGCCCATAAATCTTGGTGCCCATAAACAGGAGCGCATCTGTAATCGACAATAATAATAGTTTCATACTCATTTGCTGCTTTGTTTCCATATACCAGTGCTTCTTAATTTGTGGATCCTGGTCATACCTCTGATGGTCCGTGACAGCACACAAAGTTGTCCAGAATATCATTATGCATTCACGAAATAAATAACAAGAACGCCGTGTAAATATTGCCCGTGGCACAAGTTGTTCGGGAAGTCATCATGCATTGACCGAATAAGTAACAAAGACGTAATATAGTAAATATTGCAAAAAAAAATAACTTTTTAAACATTTCCAAAAAACGCACGTTTATATTCAAATAATTTAAAATGTATTTAATTTATGCAACTACCTTTTGTAATGTATTTTACTGCCAAACATTTGGTGGTGTGGACCACCGTGGAGCAAGACCAAATTTTAGACAAAGGGTACATTATCATTAAAAAGTAATAATACATAGCAAAACTATTCTATTCCCATTCGTTCACTTGCACTGACCACCTAGGCAGCACAATTATGTACATGCAATATATTATTCATTTGGAAAAATTCAACTGTCATCCGATTCCAGGAATCCAGACTGAACCAGACGCAGAACTCGAGCCTGTGGCTCCCAAGTCGGTCAACGAGCGGTTCCCATCTGCCGTGCTCTTCGGCAGGACTTGTGGAGGAACTATCATTAGTCCCAAATGGATTCTCAGCGCTGCTCATTGGTATGTCGTAAGAAAGCATTTTTTAGGTATAATAGCAAAGTCATAGATAAGACCTTAAGAAAGAAAAAACCTTAACCTGCACTGACACTCAATCAACATCTGTTTATGATTTTTAACATTGCATTACAGATGGATTCTAGTCCAATCATCTAGGTACAAGGAAAAAAATAGAAGGGTATTTTATTACATAAACTTGTCTTAATTAATCCTCAAAACAAAGCGACTTCAATAGCGTAAGTTTTACGCGGTTTTAAACGTCATAGAATATGAAGGATATTCTTTGTTACAGTAAATATAAACACTAATTCATATGCCGCGGGAACCTCGTGTGCGTCAAAGTACGTTGTGGGTTTTCCTTATTTACCGCGCTGTTTAATGACTCACTTTAATTACACCAGTTCCCTCATACGTTTCGTTATGCTTTTTTACATGGAGGTACGATTCGATAAACTGCTTAAAATTGACGCAAGTATAACAATTGAAACGTCTAACGTCAAAAGAAAGAATAATTGAAAAAGGTTCTTGACCGGCGAAGATAGGACTGGTAAAACCATCTGAACTAAATCTTTTTTATTCGAGTCGTTAAATCAATTAAGTATAATAAACCACTCGTCTTGTCCACTTTAATTTCTGCCTTAGCAACTGTATTAACTGTGTAGCACTACAAAAGTATTCCTATTTTTATAAGGTGTTAGTTGTATACTCGTATGTCTATCAATGAACAATAGGCGAATTTCATGGTAGCTCCCATGACGAAAAAGGAGGTTTTTTCACGTTGGAATGTCCGGGATATACAAAATTATGTTATTCCAAAGTAAAGCAACTTGTAGAAATTAAAATTTACTATCTACGTTCCGCAACAGTTAAATTAACGCTTGCATCATGCCCTGATAAGAGCGACCCGCATATCATTCGTCCTTAAGTCAATTCCTGAAGACATTGTAATGAAACTAATGGTACGAGTACATTACTATGACCGGGTATATAACTACTGTTTCCCTGATAACCTTATGCGTAATGCTCGTACATGGAGAGACCTTGAGCTCATACTATTTGAAAAACTTCCTCCGTACACAACTAAGAAAACAAGAATGCAAATCACCTATTTTACCAACACAATAACAAGTATAATATAAACATAATATCAGTGCGTTCATCCGATTAATGTGAAACTTTCTACAGTTTTTATTCAGTTGCATGAAGGTTTCTGAAGTACCATGTAATGTGTACTTTGTATAATTATATTTATAACTAGTTGACCTGGCAAACGTTGTTTTGCCATATAAAATATAATAACCCGTAGGAATGAGCGATTTTCCCGCAGTAAAAAGTGTTCTAAATGTTGACCAGGCTTAATATTTATACACAAAAAAAGTTTCATTCGACTCCGTCCAGTAGTTTTGGAGATTAGCCTGGACAAACAAAAAAACAGACAGACAAAAAAATTAAAAAACAGTGTTCGTATACTATATATTTTAACAACCCCCAATTATTTTTTCGTAAATATATTCCATGTCCAGACACACGAATTTTACTGTTTTATTATATGTATAGATTATTTGCTACGTTTATTATTACCCTGTTTTTTTTTAATATAACAATAATTGAATTTATTTTTATTGCAACGTATGTCACGTATTAATAGTTTTGTACCCTCAAAATAAATACGATACTATTCTTCATGGTTGTATCGTGGTTTTAGTGCGAGGTAAACATGATTACACCATTTACATCGTTTTTTCGATTTCACAAGTATGATTAGACACATATAAAATCAAGCCAAAGTAATCTCCAAAGGAAATATCAAAAGTATCTCTGATCCATTTAAGCGATCCAATCTTATTAGATTCAGTAATATGTCCAAAGACCATAGTTCGCCATACTGGCCAGGAACGCAATGGACTATTTCAGAAAAAAATATCCTACATCTCTTAAGGCGTACCTAAGTTCCTCACGATGCAAGAATCATTAGCGCACAAGGCAAGCAAGCCTCTCGAGGCTGCAACGCGAGGCAAATCCTCGATCAGTCACGACGAGCCTTGGGTGCCTGCGACAAAAGTTGTCCGATTTTGTCGATGCTAAGAGCTTGATGCCTCAGTTAAGTCAATGCCAATACATTTATATTGTAAATCTCTAAAATTTATCAAATAATATTCAAAATCTCTAATAATTTAAGGATAGTTACAAACTTCTCGAAATTCGTGTTACGAAATTATTTTGGCGATTACAATACATTATTCAATAGACAAAAGAATTAGGATGACTTAACAACGTAAAATGACAACACTCCCTTGCACCACCGAATCACTACCATTGTGCTCATAGAAGCACTTCAGCTTCTATGACCTCATTTATCAACCATTTATATTGCCGCATGACTTGATCCTCACCTAATCTCGAATCATTCTAGCGGTATTGCGTCAGCCGTTTTGTTGAATTTGCATATTATCTATCAATATTATAGATCGACATCTAAATATTCAACCGTGAAATCACAATAATTCCTAGGGATTTCCAAGCTCGATTTTATTCATATTTAGGAAACCATGTCTACTTTTTATCATGATGATGAATGCGAGTAGATTTCTATCATAAATACCTATTAGTTACCCGTATTAAGTATTTAATAATAGATGTTTACAATTTCCCGTTCAATTTAATCTATGAAATATTATAGATAAAAATATGTTATAAATTAAGCATATTAGATAATATATATTTGATTTATCAGCGCTGTACCTGGAAATACCCTACATACCGAATTCATTTTTCTATATTCATGTAACCACGAACTAAATCCAAAACCGAATAATAAACCTGTATGTGACCCGTAATGTCATTATTGTATGACATTCCAATCTATATTTTAACAATACCTATGATTTTATTAACGGTCCGTTCCACGGCTTTGCTGTAACCATGACCATGCCAGGATAATTTGTCAAGGATGAAGATACCCACACATTACAAGCAACCGCTACTTATTATTATTATTAATTTATTACTAACTCGTGGAATTCGGTCCACGTTCATATTATATTATATGATTCTGAAATAAAAGTGGCCTAAATTACTCCTTATTTCATGAGGTATCTCGTTAAAATCGGTCCAGCCGTTCCAGAGATTAGCCGGAACAAACAGACAGACAGACCGACAGACCAAAATATTTTTTTTTACAAAAATTGTAAAAAATGTTATTTTGGTATGTGTACCGTGTATAAATACCTACATAGTCATTTATAAAAAAGCAGTTATTTTTATATTACAAACAGACACTCCAATTTTATTTATTTGTAAAGATAAGTATCATCTGCATTCCAGCACTCTGTTCACTGGCGGGCGTGACGTACTCGCGGGCACAGACAACTCTGACGATGGCAGCGGCGTGCGGCGGCGCGTCAAGCGCCTGGTCATACACCCGCTGTTCACCGTCGGACCCTACTGGCTGGACGCTAAACGTTACAATATTAAACAGGTACCTATAACATTATTTTTAGTTATTTATTTTTTATGTTGTTCAGATATAGCAAACGAATGTGCAATCCATCTAATAGTAACTGGTCACTCCCGCCCATAGACATAGTACGATTGAACGATTCCTGAAGTTGACAACAAATGCTACTCCTGAGGACCAAGATGTTTGTCTCGTGTGAAAGTAGAAACGAAATCGAACGAAACGAAATCTGTTATATACAAGGAACAAACGTGCAATCCAAATAATAATAATAAGGACAACTGAAATCTACCCCAAGTACGACTTACGTCTTACCCAAGGTCGACCTTAAATACCCTACCTGAAAATAAAGTGATAAACCTCGACTAATTACGTACGGGCCTGTAGAACGGTTGGGTTCTTAAGGTACTCCTCGGCAATATAATTGTATTCACTGCATGCTCACGGCATAAATACACATATCAGTTTTATCTACTACGGGGTTGTATGTCAATGCATCAGGGTTATAATCTGGAATCTAAACTTATTGACAACTCCGGAATATCATTATGAACGTCATTAAATTACTAATTATTTTATTCGTAGGTTGCAGCACGCTGGGACTTCTTGCTAGCTGAACTGGAGGAGCCTTTACCACTTGACGGCAAGACGATGGTGGCAGCAGAATTGAATACCAATAACAACTTAAACGCTGGTGTGCCCGTCGGCTATGCGGGATACGGCGCAGAACATCACGGGGTCAGTTCTTTTTATAGTATATATGTCTATTCTGTAACAATCAGCGACTTGATAGTGATGCTGGTATTGCGCTACGACAAACTGAAATAGCAACGAACAAATCGTAAAACCAGACGCTTTGAAATCATGTATCACTCTAAGATTATTAGATGTATAGTGCTTCGGCGATATTTACATTTATTCATTTATACAGGCACAATAACTTTAAATACTTATCTTTGATATTAGTAAATGCACATTGTAATATACTATTACACGCTTATAATTTTGTGGTTCAGTTATTGTTTTGCATAAATGTAGTTGTATTATCACTATTTTTTCAAGCTTTTATTTAGCTTCATCTGCCCTTTACTCAATATTCAATATTTAATGAAATCTTGCGAGTTAAATTTCTACTTTCCGTTGTTTGATTAAGCCTCAATTTTATACAAACGAGTTTTCTATTAATTCCCAATTATATATTTATTAACTTTATTACTCACCACGCACATAGAAAGACATGTACAAAAGGCGCTCTTATTGTTAGTATTACCGATTGTCTGTGCGATTAAATGCGGATGAACCTACAACGGTCAACATATTGAAATGCCATTCACGACAATCACCTCAGAATGTGTCAACGATTTCATAAATATAGCTATTATGCGCTAACCTAGATTGATTGAACATGTAACTTTAATAACGTTATATTATGTGCAGGAGACGATGCGCCACCAAATGCACGGTATGGAGCTGGCGACGCTGTCGGACGCGGAGTGCTCGCGGCTGGAGGAGTACAACCCTCTCGACATGATGTGTGCGCGCGGCCGCCCGCCCCGCTTCGACTCCGCTTGCAATGTGAGTATATTTACCTACTGTTCACTTTTATTTGGTCACTGCCACCCACGTCTTATCGACATTTGTAATTAATCCCAAATACGCTTGAATCTGAAGTAGAATTCTACACTAGTTGGACAGTTCCTAAGACCTAATAGCTTTATAAAGGATTAAGAGCGTAACGGTGGCGTCTCTCCGGTAAAACTCGTGTAGTTCCAACTCTTTATGTTTCGACCAGCGATTTGCCACCAACACTCTCCGAAATCTCCGTAAAAATGTGGAGGTGATGGTGTGGTTGTCAACAAAATCCACTAAATGCGAACATAATAGTTCTGTAATTAGATACAATTAGAACTTCGTCTGGAATTCGAATTGTAACTCGAACTTTAGAAGTCGTAACACATGTCCACTCGCGGCAGCGGCCATTTGCTGCACTGTGTTCCTTTAATGAATAACTGTGATGTTAAGAACTTTACTGCGAAGACCCAAGCTCAGCTGTGAATCCACTGAAGAAACGTTTTTTATTATATACTAAAACATCATATTTCAAACCAGCATGGTCTTGATAAACTTCAAATTCTATGGGGTCTGCAAGTACACACAATCGGTATACGTACTCGTATACATAACTATAATATATAACAATATTTCGCAGGGTGACAGCGGCAGCGGGCTCATGGACGGCAACAAAATTGTAGGCGTGGCGTCGTGGGTGGAGAACGACGCCTTCGAATGCCGCAACGGCTCCATGGTGGTCTTCTCGCGAGTGGCCGCCGCGCGCACCTGGATACACAGGATCACTGGCCTATAGGCTAGCATTATCCAGGCCACCAATAACAAGATTTTAGCTGTTTCTAGATTCACAGGGCTAAGCCAAATTCAACCCTCGGCTCTAAATTGGACACCGTGTTGAGTAAACTTTAGGGTACCTACTGTTCTTTTTGTTGCTGACTGTGACATTTAATGTTTGGGAATACCGATATTGCTATAATTAGTCGGAATTTGAGTGAGAACGAATAATTGTTAATAAATTCTAAAAAAATGTTATTGCTTTTCTCATCTTTAGTAATTCCATATAATGCCCTCACACATAATAATTACACACTTCGGGCAGTAACTGTTATAAACAGTAATAAATCAATCACTTTTTATGTCACATTTGTTCTGTTTCTGATATCTAAATATAAATAATATATATTTGACCCAAATAACCATGACGCCTCGAGTCGAATTCTCGCGGCATATTTTTATACTAGTCAGTGTAGATCGTAAAATAATAAGTCGGTTACATCATTTCTCCTTGTTTTAATTACCTTTCTTCAAGATATAAAAAATATCTTTTAGAGTACAAATAACACGTTTATAAAAAAAAATGTAAAATGTTTTATTAATTATCGTGGATAAGTTTATCTTGGAAAAAATATTAATTAACTTGTTGAATCCAAAGCTGACTAATCTAATCAATAAAAAATAGGAAATATTCTTCAAAAACTTAATAATAGCCACTGTAATAAGTATGATATTTTTATTTAGACAAAATCTATTGTATCTCAAGTGTTAAATTAATTTATTATTTACAATATTGAATATTGTTCTATATATAACGTGCTAAGTAGGTTAATCTACTATTTGGTAGAGTATGATGTGCCATAGATAAATGAAAAAAATTAAATACCTGTCGTTGTTATGAAGTCGTTAAAAACACTATGACTTTCATTGATCTACTTACAAAGTAAAGAGTCTAATAAAATATTAAAATGAATATTGATTTTTATTTATTTTACTTTTACGTAAACATTTATTTTACTTATTTAAATAACACATTCCACACTGCACACGCACACGCACAATTATTGACATTCTCTATGTAGCATATGCATGACCCGTACAGATGAATTATAAATGCGTCGTATATAATGTATGTGTCCAGCCAGTGTCCAGTTATTGTCAAAGGATAATTTATTTATTTCAATGTAAATATGTTACTCAAGTATGTAAGTTATGTGGTTGCACAATACATCGTGCACCCACATAACATCGGTGGAGATTAGTTTCTACATAAACAGATTCATTCTGCTCTATATCAGTAGATAACATCAATAGCACAGGGTGGTGCTTATGACCAATGATGAGACTTTCCTTTGAATTAATTATTATGATCTACTAGCTGACCCGGCAATCGTTGTTCTGCCATATAAAATATTACTGATTTTCAAGTAGGAATGAGCTATTTTCCCGCGGTAAAAAGTGTTCTAAGTGTTGACCAGGCTTCGTATATATCTATACACCAGAAAAAGTTTCATTCGAATCCGTCCAGTAGTTTCTGAGATTAGCCTGGACAAACAAAAACACACTATTTTAACATTGCCCCCAATTAGTTTTTCGTAATTATATTCAAGGTACAGACAAACGAATTTTACTGTTTTATTATATGTATAGATTTTAGTACATTAAAAAAAATGTTCGAGATTTCAACTGGCTGCCAATCATAACCAGTGTGTTTACAATTAAATTAATATTCTAGGTTTGTAGATGGGAAAGGTATGGTTGTAAGAAAACAAGGTTTGTATTCCTGGAAATTTAATGACTTTAATAGAAGAATAACTAAATTAAAACAGCAAGATAAAGAAGAAAAATCATTCATTAATAACATCATATTTATCTGATTATGTTCATGCAAAAAGACCAAAATTAATTAATGACCTAACAAAATATACAACAAAAGTCATCAAATAATCAAGTCCAACCAATCGTTAGTCCGCTGCGAGCGGCGACCGAAGCGATAATAAATGTATTATTGTTTCAACTTCACCACTAAAATGAACAAGTACATAATACAACTTACAATTTTGAATAATATTGTGATTAAAAGAAAAAGCTAAATAATTCTTTCCTACTTATATAATGTGTAATAATATAAAGTGTCGACTACTTATAAATGTATAACTATCCATATGCTTACTATAATTTTCACACAAAGAGCGGAACGGAAGTGGAGGCCGGACGGCCGCGACCGACGTGCGGCCCCGCGACCGTCGGCCGCTGTCGGCCGGCGTCGGCCACGCTCGGCCGCCGTCGGCCGCAGCCGGCGACGGTCAGCCCCCGCGCCCGCTCACCTTATGCCGATATACACACCACAATCTCGCTAACTCTAGGTCACTTATGCCGAATGTTAGATAAGTAAGAAAGCGACGACTTCCCGAACCAAAATTACATTACTAGCGATTTGAAAACGACGTCGGTCCAGAGCCCGCGGGTCGCGGCTAGCGGCTAGGGGCTAGTGGCCGGCGGCCAGTGGCTAGCGGCTAGGGGCCAGGGGCTGGGCTAGCGGCCAGTGGCTGGTGGCCAGGGGCTAGCGGCTAGTGCCCGGAGGCCAGTGGCTAGCGGCGCCCCACTCGTTGGCTTCAGCTTACGATTGTTATCTCGATAATGTTAAGCAGGCTATGCTCTCCGTTGGAATCGTAACAATGTAGCTTTTTTTGGAGTTTTAGTTTTTTACAATATATAGGATTTGTTTCTATAATTAATTATATCTAATATTTACAATGGAGGTGTGAATGGACATATTCAAAACTCTACTTATTATCTCCGAAATTAATCCTGAAAGTCCTACCCGAAACGAACATTATCTACAATTTTATTAAAAGTGAGATTGAACAAACCGTACAAGACCCGACTCGAACGTTCAACGTATCACTAAAATTTTTGTAGGTATTAAAAATAAAATCTATTTACTTTGAGAAACAAAGGATGTCTTATTCGAAAGTTTATTTCCCTGTAACTATTGCAATCACTCGAACACTGTACACACCGGCAGAGAAGAGCCAGGCTATTCTCAATGAAAACGATTAAAAAATGCAGCTTGTGCAAAGAACGCACCGATAGCCTCTGATTACTGCAGATTTTGCATCAATTTCAAAAATTAAGATTAGAATTACGTCGAGTAAATATTAGATAGACGAAAAATGTTATCTCTATAAAATATATATTTTATTTTTATTATTTTTTATTTAAGACTAATAACTACATAATGCAACTCGAGAACAGCCAGGCGTCAAGGCGGCGGTCGAGTTCGGGCGTCAACGTCAGCGCTGTACGTCATACCGCCATCGACGGTCGTCTCGCGGCGTACGTTTGCCCAATCTCCTTTAAAAGCAAAAACTCGCCACAAATAAATCTAAACGTTACATAGATCGAGTCTGTGACACCGCGTTCATAATCAACCGTAAATAATATATAGCCAACAACGTCGGACGAGCCGAGATATTTAGTCAGGGGTGGCTCCCGCGGCGGATGACACGCCACCGATGTCATCAGTCAAACAAGACACGCGTGGGCCTCGCAGACTCGATCTACGGCGTACTAAACGAATCAAGGTAGGCAAAATCCGAATCGTTAAACAATATAATCTAAAACAACGGAATAGAATTTATAATATTATTCATTTAATTTGATAATTGTTTAGATTTTGCAGAATAATTCTTATTGTATAAATTACAATAAATACGGTGATAAGACTGTGTATCTTCTTGACCAGACTGTTTATATTCTTGATTTCGATTCATGTATACTTAGGTTAAATTTTGGTGTAATATAAGCCAATAATAGTATGCAGTGAGTGTTTTCTACATACACTTTTTATTATTCAGAGGTTAGAGTCAGTGAATCAAGTAAACATTTATTAAAATTAAGTCGTGTATACTAAAGTGTACACCGAGTCGAATTGCTCATTTCAACAACTTAGAAACAGCGAAACAAAATAAAACGTACGATTAAGAAGTAGAGCCGCCATTCTGTATTTTACTGTTTAACGATTCGTTTTACATATGTTACATGTGTGGGGAGGATGGTCGGGTGCTCATATCTTGGGTATCTTCTGGGAGACGACGACGGGGTTGTTGCGACGGATCTCCTGCGCGCCAAGCTCCCGGTAGTCAAACGAGCACTCGTGCTTGTCGCTGTACCGGTGCACCGCGCAGAACAGACCCCCGCAGCGGCACTCGAACCCTGGACACAACAAACAAATCCCTTTTAGACGACTCTTTTAAGATTTTAAGTTAGTACAAAATTTGACGGCTGCTTGAACGTATCTATTTATAAATTAAGACTTCTCAAATTTATCAAGTTTTTAAAGTTGTTAGAATTTTTGATGGCCTATCTACCTAATAAAACATAGATGGAGAGTTTGCAAGCTACATAGCCGACACATTCATTATCTGCTTGTAAGCTAACCCATGTGAGCTTGTGAGTCAGTAAATTGGCGTATGTAATCACAGTTGCTTTCACATTTGCTTTAAGTATCTCAATATTTTATGTTATCGTCAACGAAAGGTCGATTCGGTCGGTCGAAAACACAAAAGGACACGTGATTTCGCTTCTGTTTCACTTACTAGCTTGTTAGCTACTAAAGAAACGTGTGGAAAGTTTTGTGTGTTATCAGCACTAGCTGCTCAAACTGACTCATTTTAACGCTGAGTAGTAGGCTCGCTAAACGTTTATATTATTATAATAAGAGTAAAGAGCTGCGCTACCTTCTGACTTGTAGACAGAATTGTATAGGCACTCCAAATTAGTCTTCAGTTTAAACAAGGCATAATATATCTACCTAGTCTATAGATATTATGTTATTAAATTTTATTCTAGAGACTCCCGATTACAAGTTAAAGCACTTTATTAAATATATTATATTAAATATAATATATTTAATAAAGTGCTTTAACTTACTAGTTCATAACATACATATTTCGCAGTTTCCAAAATAAAGACACAAACACGTATAATATGTTGACTAGCCCATAACTATTTGAATTACATTTAAAAAAAGTTAATTATTTTTATTTAAAGCCGTTTCCTACTATCTAATCTTTTTATTGTACAATTATCGTATTAATACTATGATAATTTAAGGAAAATCCTTACAAGTCTTGCTTACTCATTATGCTAAAATGAATCAACGCAATTTACTATATTCAAACTTCCTACACAAGATGAGTAACATACAAATTACAGAATGAAATAGTATATAATCGGCAAAAAACATTATTCCACAATCACGTCATATTAAATTCGTCAAAAAAATATTTATTGATAAATTTATTCAGAAACCTGCAATAACACAAGATCTTTCCTACATTGTGCGGCCAGTCACGGTAGCAATCGCGTGGCGATATATGCGTGAACATAACTCGATTTCAGTTAACGCTACATAAAGTACGACAACGCTTCTATTTCTAAACAGGCTACTTTCATTATCTATACCAACAAAGAATATTTAAGTGTACCAAAATAACTGACACTATCTTTTACTTGTGCGATAACAAATACAGAAAAACAATCCTTGAAAATATCATCGGTATTCTGTATTGTTTTATTGCGCAATCTAAACTGAATTAATTTGGTACTTTAACGTAAACATATTTATATATTTTAAGGTTTTAATAATAACAGAGGCGTGTATAATATTAAAAAAAAACACCAATACAGTATGCTTAAAAAAAGCTAACCTAAGAAGATAGAAATAAAACAGGGCTACATAGCTGCTACACAACATAAATAGGTGAGATAATGATGGCAACGACATGATTCTTGATATTACAGTACCACCTTTGGTTACAAGAAATAAAATTAAATGTTCATTATGGTCCCTTATTACAATACAACATATTTTTTTTTTTTAGTTTACTTGGCTATAATTAAGTTTGCTAGGCTGCCTAATAATAATTCTAAGTTATAGATAGACAAATATATATAAATAGTACATTTGTTTGTATATTCTTTGCTCAACTCGGTCTATAACTCGGTGCGCAAAATGCGGTTGGTAAACAAACGCGGTGACAATGGACTGCGTAGAAAACTCCGCGATGTCGCGAAAACAAAATAAATTGTAAAAGTGGGAATCGTGAATAATAATTTTATTGCGTCGTGAGTCAACAACGCGAAATGTGTAGCATTTTTAAAAATAACATTTGAGTTTAGTAGTGTACAATCATTATAGCTGAATACAATAATATTATTTAAATTTTGACGACGCCCTGTGACTCACATACGGGTGAATAGGTCACCTTCGCAAACAATCAGTATCGGCCCAGTAACTACACAGAAGTCAAGGAAATGCCTTACATGCATATGTTCTTACATTTTCAATAAAGTTGTCGTTGTTGTCAATAAAGGTGACATAATTTTAAAACTCTGTGGTCGTTAAACGTAGTGGCCTATCGTATTTGTCTTTTGAGGTACATTCACGCTGAGAAGATACGCGGTAAATGAGACAAATAAGATGACATAGTAGATGTCGCACTAATATACAACTTAATTTATTGCCGATGTCAAGAAATAAATCAACAAGCAATGTACTGAAAGTTGCCTCATTGTTAAACTAGTTACCTAATCTGTAGTAAATCTTTATAGGGTGTAAGGATCTGTATAGGATGTAGAAATGCGTAAAGAAACGTAAAGAATAATCTTAATGTAAATAAAAGAAAATTGACGGTGTGTTTATTTGCCTACAGTAATACAACTGACACGACTATTTCTGCCACGTGAATATTATCGATGTTCTAGTTTGATGTGTGTATAAATAAATTCTCTTTTTAAGGCCTAGTAATCCTCAAAAGTAGAAATGCACGTTATCTGTCTCCACTTGATTTGCACGATTAAACTAAGCGAAAAAACTTCCCGCGAGCTCGATTGCTACTTCTATTAACATAAAATCTATAAATATCCTATGCCATAGTTAAGTATACTGTTGGGTAACTCATGAATTCATAATGTAAAAGGAAACAATACATGTTAACGGCGATTACAGAAATTAGCATGGACGAACACGCAGATACGGGATTTTTATATGTCAAAACTGTGGTCGGTAACCTTTTTGCATGCTAGAGTCACATATTGGCAAAATAGAGCGAACGGATCGCACTTTATTTAGATTTTGATAAATCTTATTCTAGACAAAAACTAACAACTTCAAAAATTCTAAAAATTATATCCTGCGTTAACCTACATCGATATTAACAATTATGAGTAAATAATTAATAATACATATTATGTAAAAAACCTCGAGGATAATTTAATTGCGACATGTCGCGGGCCGCGAGGAAAGTTTGGGCGGGCCACGTTTGCCGACCACTGCGTTAAGATATTCAATATTGCAATTACAATGGACAGACACACTTGAAACGAACCTGACAAACAGTGACAGGCACTTTTAAATAAGTTTGCATTAAGTAGTTCAGACGCACATTGAATATTACGTCAATCAAGATTAGCGTTGAAAATTCTGAAAGAAATTGTTTTCAAACAATTAGTTTTTAACCGTTTTATTCGTTAGGTAAATTGAAGTAAATCAGAAAAAAAAACCTTAAGAAAAAAACGGTCTTTGTTGAAATTTTCGTCGTTTGTTTCGAAAAATTAAAACAAAAACAAGTTTTTTTTTTCGAAATTTGGCCGGAATGAGGGCACTGCGCATGACAATAAAAACAAATCGAATACTTAAATCAATACTTTTCATCGAATACATCAATACTTTTCCGTTTCTTTCATATTCTTCCGTTTTTTTCAGTTTTATTTATAAAAAAACATGAAATATTTCATATTTATTTTTCTTAAAATTTTCGAATAAAAATTAGATAAAAACAAAGGAATTGAAAGGAATGAAACGGGAATTTTTCTCGCTTTTTTTCAAAATTAACCAAAATCGCATAAAATTGCCATGTATTTATTACCTGTGAGTCCAACCTTCTTGCGGCAAACGGCGCACCTATTCTTTTTCTTTTTGTCCTTGCTGGGGTCCTTGTCGTCCGCGTCCGTGTCCGACGCGCCCGTGCTCGCGCCGCTCGTGCCCGCTCCGCTCTCCTCCTCCAGCTTCTGTAAGGAATCGTATACCACACTTTTATTTATTGTATTTCTCCTTACATGTTCTTTTTTATATCTGATCTAGCGATAAGACAGACGGGACAAATGATGGTAAGCTGTCACCGTCGCCTATGCACATTTGCAACAACTCGGAGACCGATGATTTGACCCCTCTTTAAAGGAGAACTCTTTTCGCATCTTCTTTATAATAATCTACCTATATAACAAACACTTTTTGAGATTTATCAAAGTGAATGAAAGTTGTATCAATGAACGTGAATTATAAATAATTTTGTTTTGGGTAAAAATAATTTTGTTTGTTCAAAACATATCCGGTGAAGTAGATAAAATATTCCTACATAAACGGCTTTAATCAAAAAAAACAAATGCAAAGCGATCCTTGTTTGTCTATATGTATATTTGTTGAACATATTAGTCAAATTTTGACCATAAGATATTACTAGTATATTATTATTGTTATAAATACAAGACAACACCTATCATAACACAATATTAATGAAACGAGGTCGCTCCGTTCACGCTTCACGCAGTGTAAGAGTACTGAACGGTTATTAATTCATATTGTAACGTTTATTTTTAACCCGTAAAATGAAAGGTTCCCATTGATGTTATGAGGTTACGTAAGTTCTTGAGTGTCTACAGAAATTCGTCTGTACTCGTGTGTAAATTAAGAGTTATTTAATCTTAAGTATTATTAAGTATATTTTTGAATGTTATTATTTTTTACAGCTTACTAACGCAATTGATCTGCCTGCGTATACTAATAAATGGGTTATATCTATAATATTACATTATATAATCTGCTTCTTATTTAATCGCAAATGTGCAACAATGAATAAATCTTCCATTTATAAACGCTTAAATGGAATCAATTTGGCAACGCTTTACAAACTATAAAACGAATATATTGACGGGCTGAGTGGTAAAAGGGGCAACACGTTTAAGCTTTGCAACTTCAAATTCTTGAAGGAAAAATAATGTTTAACGTTGAAATGTTTGAAAACTGTAGCTTCAATAATCGCACACAGACCCACCCTCTTAAGGTTCTTTTTACTAAAAGTCGCTGCTGCATCTGGTTCCTTTTTATTATCATCAGGTGATTTAAAATTTTCGTCTTTCCTAGGATTCTCTATGTCGTGAGCGGTATCTTCGTATACTTCGTTTTGACTCTCCTGAATGGCCACTATTTTTTTCGCTTTTATATCCTTCAATAATCTGTCCTGCAGGGAGGAGCGTTTGAACTCTTGCGCCTCTACTTTTGTCTCCGTTTTATTCTTTTGCGCCGAAACATTTCCCTCCAGCCTTTCTTTCGTTCCATCTGGTTTGGGTAGGGGAGTGCTGTCGTTTATTTCAACAGACAAACGTTGGTTTTCGAAGCTCTTCGACCGCGAAACGCCAATGTTGTTTTGAACAGAACTTTGACTGTTACTCGATTTACTGTTGCGACGAATTGCTTTCTTCAAGATTCGTTTGCCCTTTGATTCTTTTTTATTGGGATCATCTTCCATTATAACTCTTGTTTTGCCTTCTTCAGTTTGGACATTTTAACTTTAACTGAAATAAATAATATCTCACGCTTACTTTGAACAACTCAAATCTAAATAACATTAACCTTGATTATGTTATCATTTTACCACATACTAGAATACAAAGTTCCACATTTTTAAATCACCGTTGGTATCAAACTGAATATGCATATGAGTTACATTTTATATTTTATAAAATCTGTAAAGATATTTAAAAGATGGTCTTGATTTTCTTTGTACAAAATGTCAAGATGACACATATTATTTTACTGTATATCTTTAGTGCCAGTATTATATAATGTCACGAAAGATTTTTATCAATGTCATTGAGTTTGATTAAATAACTACTTTCCACTTAATACTACTTTAATTTCATTATGTTATGTTATTTTCAAATGATTATGTTACCTAATGAAAACGACTGTACATTCATAAGTAGAAATAATATTTTTACTATACTATTAAATAAATCGTTGTTGTAGAATTACAGGTTGCATAAGAATAGGACAGATGCCGACAGATGTTCAATATTAAAATTGTATACGTAAATGATATTTTATGATTATTTTATTCAATTGATTTAACCATTTCATTTGCATGAATACCTTAAATTTAAATATTGAAAACTTGTATAATTGCCCAGAAGGAACACCAATATCTTTTTAGGGAAATGCTCTTTACAACATGGTTGTCAAAGTGCAAGCTGGTAGATCTTTGAGAGCATACTGGATTAATCTTAGAAACGTAGGTAGCCTGATAATGCAAGTTAATTCCTTCACCGCCAAATTAATTGATAAATATTTCAAATACGTTAATTTAACTGGATCTTAGAATAGGAATTCCGAAATTCATACAACCGTCCTACATCTACAATTCTACATGTTTGTATGTCCTAGCGTAATATAATCAGTAAGTGTTTGCTTATACGTGTTTGTTGGTTTGTACATAATTTTACAACGAAGACATTTATATGATACGTGACCGCGACCTGGCAGCCGCTGCGCGTGATACACAATACTTCGAGAACACGGCGACACCTAGCCTTGCGGCCTTACTTATATGCTTACTTTCTGTAGTAAATACAACGAATAGAATACACCTTCATTTATATATAACACATATTTTTTTACATTTTACACACAATCCTTCTTTGCAAATTTAGTTCTTATCCATAACGATCATTTCTCCTTTTGTGATTATCATTGCAATCTCTCCATATTCTATGGTTATTGTGTTCTCTTCTTGGATACAAACAATCCATAATAATATGCAAAATCTCATGTCAACGTGTTGGCCTTATGATCGAAGTGCAAACAAACGGACGATGCATTTGTAATGTAATTGAATGAATTATTTAGTTCTGACCTCATATAATTGTTAGCTATACCTATATACCTACATATGTATTAAAATTAACTTCCTAACGACTGAATCTTGGCATTATAAATTGAACTTTACAGTTATCTAACACACGTGGTGCTACAAACGACGCAATTGAGATAAAATTATATACTGCGTTCATATTGATTTAAACATAGAAACTTCGAACAAACGAAATAGTAATATTTTAAACGCGTACGTACCAAACGCCATCTTCTGCGTGAGATTTATTGATTCTTACATTTTTAGAATACGAAATACATATTGGAAACGCATACCTGCTGTTTTTTAAGATTATGTAAAAATAGTTAGGTAAAAATGTTTTATTTGTATTTTACGATAATATTGAACATTTTAATTATTTTTTTATTGTAGAACAAAGGTCCCAGTTTTTAATTTTTAACTTTATATCAACGATCTCATAAGAACATACGAAACAAGACACAAATCGATTCATTATTAATAATTAATTGATTATTTATTTTTTCCCTCGATATCGACAGTATGACCTCAAGGCGTCGCAAACTTATCGCGGAGCAAAGAGCGTAAAAATAATGTATGGAATATGTAAGGAGCGCAGCGAAGCGTGCTGACGCTGGCAGCGACGCTACCGATCAACAGCTGACATTAAATATTTTCTACTCAGTAAGCTAACGTCATTATCGCCCCGTTTTAATGCAAAGATTATCTTATATTCGCATTAATGTGAAGGAGGAGGTGTGAGCATAATTAAACTTCAGAGTTATACCTAAATTTACATCACATCTCATGGAAATCGGCGATAAAATCTAAGGCCGCTATCACACTAGCGACATTCGGGCGTGTGGAAAATCGTTAGTGACATAGCGGACTAAATACAGATGTCCATCTAGAAATTGATCACAGGTCTACTACTACTACTTACTAATTTCGAGCACCATATGAAATACCTTTATTTTACAGTTGTTCCATCAAAACACAAAAACATTCTAAACGTTATAACACATATTTGTACAGTGTTTGTGTGTGAGATCGTAAAAAGGATCGCTATGCATTCGCAGAAATGAATTATTTTTAAGAGCAATCTCTTTTTAAAAAAATATATTTTTTTATATTTACCGAACAATTTTGATGTGAACAAAAAAAAAATCTTTGAAATAACTTACTTATAACGCTTAAATCGTATTCACGTCTTGATAAATCAAAGGTTTTATTGTACCTTTGAGTTAGAGATAAGTAATTTTAGATTAGTTTACATTGTTACGCACCTCGTTAAAAGCAGCTCGCAAAGACAATACTATATAGACCTAACCTTATATTCCTGCTCAAGAGCTGCATTGCCATATCTATTAAAGAACTACTCTAAAAAAGTCTAAAGCATAAAATGAGATTAAAAATGTAGAGTAAGAACCAAATGTCTTACCTGTGACGGCGATATCTAAAACACCACCATTATTAAAATATAAAGAGAAAATTAATAAATTCATGTCTTGATAATTTAGAAAATGAACTTTAAGTATAACAAAGCATTTATTAGTAAATAGCAATGAAATTCAAAAATACGAATGCAAATTCACAAATGCGCTAAATAATAAGTCCATGTATAAAGTATTATGCTATGCTATGAATATGAAGGACTCGTGGGATACCGGTGAAACAAATATCACGTCTCAATCATGTAAAGTATCGTAAAAGCAAGTTCCAGTTAGATTTATCACTTTCAACAAAGCTTCCCTTAGTGACATGTAGTGACACCGTGCGCCCGCGCATCACGCTGTAACTGCGCGTTCCGTTAGTAGGTACGCGTGACTTAACTCATGTCCACAGTATACCTCCAAGCGGATGGAAAAAGTAGATGCTGTCAGTATAAAAAAATATATGTTTGTAATGAATGTAAACTATAAACTTATTAAAAAAAGTTTTTTAAACCTAATTGTATTTTAAAACTTTAATATTTGGTGTGAAAGTATGTTTCATTAAAAAAAAGTAAATATATTTTTGTTTGAAATAAAATAAAATAAAAGCTATTAAATAAAAGATAGATAAATAAAAAAAACTTGTTTTTTAATCATCAAACATATTATTCATATTATTGAATTACGTTTCATGTGTTCATCAGAAAATTATTAATTGTCAGGCCAATTTAGTAACAGACATTAAATATATTATAAATTATTTTTTTTATTACGTGGAATAGCTTTTCCCTCCGCGCCTAGCCTTTCTGTTTAGAACTCGACAAATGTCAAGTATTTCGTTGCGTTAAAATTAAACTGAATCTACATCATAGGAAGGCCAGAAAAGCGGTGAAACACCGCGATTATGTTTTTATTTACGCTCCAACAGCACCTTAAAACAACACAGTTTTCCTGCCGCTTGAATACATTCGTATGCATAATTCTCCCATAAATATCTCCCAAGCGCGTGCCACGGCAAGTCAGCCGCACACAGACGCAAGTAAACTGCTTCGCAGAGTGTTCGGCGACGAGAGTCTTGCACTAGGCCTCAGTTTTTGTGCCCGCTGAGTAATTACACGCCCCGCGAATAGTCGTCTTTTTAATCTCATTGCGAAAAGGCGAAAGGATTGTTTCAAAACACCGTAGTTTAGTGACTGTAATAAGCTTAGTCTATAACGAAATATGTCACTTATTGGTTCAGAATCTATTCTTCAATGATTACGGTCATTAAATAACAAAGAATTCAATTCAATGATAATAGTTTTTATTTTTAAAAATACTACCTTCTTAATACCTTATGTATTATATAGAATATCATAGGATTACGTCATTCCAGAACCTAACCCCAAATAGAAATTCATCCCAGATCTATCGTAGGTATTATTATAGCAAGACCTGTAGCAATTTCCTTGAGGTTTTGAGGTAGCTGGAGCTTTACTCCTGTCATCCCTAGGTCGAAATATATAGAAGAAAGCCAAGATTTACCCGTGATGTATATTAAAATTTTCCGCAACGTTTTCGAATAATCATTATATCACAAGATATTAGACGCCAATATCAGAATTGCGTGTTGATAAAGCGATACACACGGGTGTTTTTGTATACGAGTTAAAGCATACGCAGTTTGCACGTGTGTGTCTGCGTCTGCGTGTGTGCGTGTGTCTGCGTCTGTCTGTGTGAGTGTGTGGTGTGTGCATGGTACAATGTTGTTAAGAAACAAGAGAAGTGCGGCCTCACATCTGTGTGGGTCTGCGGCTGCGCGGGCAGGCTGGGCACGGTGGGCGCGGCGGCGGCGAGCGGCGTGGGCGCGGGCGCGGGCGCGGCGGGCACGAACGACGCGGACACCGGCGACGGCGTCGACGCTGGCGGCTGCTGCTTCTTCTTTAACGCCTCCTGGAAATTAGATAGGGTTTCCGTTGTATAACACGTTTGAGTAGACTTCCTGTTAAGGAAGGAGCGTGTCTCCACGCCTACGCTACACTACGTACGTACTGTTCTACAGTAAGGATTCTCAGATCCACGTCCATCTTTTTTATTCCTGGACGTCTTTTCCTTCATCCTGGACATATATTTATCCACACATCATCATCCAGGTTATCCTGGACACCTTTTTTCGTCCTGGACCAGTTATATTGTCTTGTTTAGATCTTTTGGAAAGAGGAAAACATATTTATTATTAACAACAAATAAGTTCACTTAAGATTCTTCACATTCTTAGTCATTTGGCAAACAACATAATACCTAGGATTTCTTTTCGTCATGTTTGCGTCGAACGACACACCTGGCACATTAGTAAAGTATTATATTATGGAAATTTGACTAAGCCAAAGCTTATGTAATATAATTATATAAGTTTTTTTTTTTTGGAATGATCATCATCAAATCTATCCACACTAGACAATACAGAAAAACCCTAGCATTTTTACCAAATTACATATATCTAATATATAAAATTCTCGTGTCACAATGTTTGTCTTCGTACTCCTCCGAAACGGCTTTACCGATTT
>DWNR01000066.1:0-28546 GCA_018250455.1 Polygonus leo | reverse complement strand
TAATATTTCAAGGAAAGGTATACTGGTGCTTTGTGATTGCATAAATCGTTGTTGGATTATAGCTTCACAAACTGATACAGCAAACTATGATAAATTGCTGGCATTATCGTTTATATTGTAAGACTTCCTGATTTTGTATACGATTATATGTGGAGTAATTTTACTTCGTTTTAATTAACATAGTTTATAACGAAAATGAAATATGATTTGGACTATTTTTTATACGTTGTTTAAGGAATTATAAGCAAAGTTGTAATATTAAAATATGTTAGATTTACATATGTTATTTTTTAATATATCTTTAATCCATTTTTAATTTTGAAAACATAACTTACTGATTAAATAAAAATATTGAAAATTATTTGGACTTAAATTGAAATTTTAAAAGTAGGTAAGTATTTAAAAGGTTAGAAATGTCGCACTAAAACTAATCACGGGATAAAAGTAGGTGATAAAAAAAATTATAAAAATAGTGTAATGATGCTAGCGAAGCTACAGTCAAACCTACTGAGGCTAACTTCATAATAGGTACTGAATGCACTAAGAGATTATTTCGCTTTATTATTTTTTATCTACTCGCCAGAGGTACAACAAGGGGTTTATCTGCATTAATATTTCAAGGAAAGGTATACTGGTGCTTTGTGATTGCATAAATCGTTGTTGGATTATAGCTTCACAAACTGATATAGTAAACTATGATAAATTGCTGGCATTATCGTGTATTCTGTAAGACTGATTTTGTAAACGATAATTTAACAATAACTTTTTATCGTCTTCGATTTGCTGAAAAAGACTGGAAATTCTTCGTTTTTAGGTTTCCGTACCTTAAAGGTAAAAACGGGACCCTATTACTAAGCCTCCGCTGTCCTTCTGTCCGTCTGTTGTCTGTCTGTTAACAGGCTGTATCTCATAAACCGTGATAGCTAGAAAGCTGACATTTTCACAAATTATGTATTTCTGTTGCCGCTATAACAACAAGTACTAAAAATAAAAAAATGAAAATATTAAAGGGGGTCCCCATAGCCATCTTTCTAATCTATAGGTACTAGCTAACCTGCCAGGTGGTAGAACTCGTTTAGTTCGACCGGGGAGGTACCGCCGCCCTCCCTCATAATAAAGGTTTGGAGTGGCGTGGGTGAGGGTTACACTTATACTCGAGGCGAACAACTTTATTCTCTGAGGTAGCAACGCATCTGTGTTCAAACTTAAGAGCAATAAACACCTTTACACAATAAAAAAATGTGCAAAAAATAATCATCATTTTAATATATGCAGGTATTTGTATAGTTTTGAATACTTTCAATTCCATATAACGGATTCAATTTGATTGATATGAGTGAACGGTATTTGAAACAGGTAAATCATATGTTCGGCTTCAAGGCCCATCCGAAATTCATTTGAAAAATATTTCGTTACTACTATGGACTAAATAGAGATTTATTAAGTATTCAACTCAGTCTATAATAGAACCTCAATTATAACTGCCGTAACTTAGTAACTGTAGTCAAACATACTTCTATTTATAACAAACCATGTTATTTCCAAAGCCAATTAAGAGTACTATTCTAAACATGGATAAGGGAATAAAATAGGTTTTAGGTTTATGAATAAAATATAGGATATATTAGAATCATAGTGTAGCCTACACTACCCCGTTATTTTCTATAACTGTTTCATTCTTAACACGCTTTTATTAGCTTCACTTGTATGTTTTTATGTTTGTGGGTTTGTAACCCTCCTTCGTACAAGTGGTTTATTTTTACCAATAAGTAGAACTAAAAAGTTGAATTTTGTGTTTTTTCCCAAATTTTCTACTGCGACTCGTAATTTGGTCATAATTTTTACAAATTAAGGTATTCTAATGTATTTTTTTTTATTAACTCGGAAATACTTGTACTATCTAATCAAATTACTATTTCAGGCATAATTTATTCTAAACTTATGAAAATTACCACGAGAAGTCATTTTTGTTTTTGTTTGTTACTTTTTGGCAAGTTTTAACCATTCACACCATTCACAGTTTTAATTTTCACTGTGATGGCAACCCCGACATAAAAAGTACATTTTCTTGGAGCTGGACATCAGGGCTATCCCCAGTTAACGGATTATCCACTATTTATGACAGACCCTGTATACAAAAATATCGATGGAAAATTAAATAAGCAGCATGAGTTTTTTTACCGCTATATACAAAATATATCGCTAATATACATAAATATTCTATGTATACACCGAAACCAACCAATATATCTATTATTCGTAAGACACCTCAATGACAAGAATTGCTTCACGGAGAATTATTAAGGTTACCCTATGTTATTACTTGCGGGCACTTCTAGTTATAAGCTATCATTAATTGGTATCATGTTTATTACATGTTAAGTAATTATAAAAGCCGCCACAAATACCCACAATTATACTTGTGTCCAGAGTATATAAATATTTTTATAAAGCAGTGGTCCAAATTCCGTGCTTATGTAAATAGATGTTTTTATAACTTTGTAGGCATGAAATAAAACTTCATAAAACTATTTACAAGAACTGATTTTATTTTATGTAAACCATAATTTCATTCTACTTCTTTCTTATACCTAACTAATTATTGTACATTTCTTGTCCTTTGTTTAATTGATTGCCGTAACACAGCAATATATGACGATATGAGATCATCCATCTTATATCCTAGGGACGTTTCACAGAGAATTTTTGTGCCACGAAGGAAATTCCCCATTGTCATGTGGAAGAAAGTATTTCCCGAGGACCAGTTGGATAGCTGAGAGAATGGATGAGTGACTAACACATCCTGAAATAAACATAATTAGTTAATAATTTTAGCAGCTAATGAAGGTTTTAGCATTCTTTATAAATAAAATATTTTTCCTTTTAAAAATTGCTAAATGCATATCAAATAAAGGGAAAGCAGTTTTGAATGTTTTGAATTGAATGATTTAAATGACATGATGACATTTAAATGATATGCATTTATTCGAAACGCTAAGGTAGAATTAGGCACAGGCTAACTGTAAAACTTTTTGCTCCATTCACTAGACGCTACTTTATAAGGGTACAAAATAACATACGTACCCGACTCTGTGGATGAATAACGCTGACTCCATTTCTATTAATACCTATTACTACCATCTCAGGGTACGACGGATCGGAAGTTTGCTTGACTTCGAAAAATGCTGTACCAAATGTTGGCCACAGATAAATTTTCTTAAGGAAATTCTCTTTAGCTTCATTTTCCGACATGGGACCGTGTTTAAGATAAGCAGCTCCAATAGCAGATTTCCACTGTGATTTCGATTGAACAGTGATCATATCTGACGGTATTAATTCTTCAAGCATTTGCGGCACTTGTGGTAGAATAGACTGATCATTGCCAAATCTGGACCTGTACACAAGTGCTGCTAATTCTACTAGATCCTGCTTGGATGTTTTATGGTAGCCTCGCAGATATTTCGGTAGTTCTTGCGGGAAATAAAAGATGTTGTCTGCATTTTTGTCTTTCCCAGGAACGGTATTGATCCACAACTTTTTCATAAAGAATATCTGGTAGTTCATTTGCACACCTGTAGCTAAAATGATAAATAATAATTAGTAAAATAGTACAAATACAATAAATAACTTAAAACAGTCATTGTATAGTATTGGTGAAATATAAAAAGGATAAGCGGACCGCTGCTTCATCATCTTGACAATCTATGTACAAATATATCCATAATAAATGGAACGAAATATTGGAAAATGTTCAGAAAAGTTGGCAATATCCTACACGTGAAATATAAAAGTGTATTAACTTTATTTATAAATTTAGATATACAAAGAGAGATACTAAATGTTTACCTCCTCTAGTAGGGCGTGTCTGCTTCATCCATTCGACAAGCTCATGCACAAAATCGAAAAAGTAATATGTTTCAGGGACAGAAAAAACTTTGTCGACAATTTTGACAAACAGGCTAAAACCATCACTATTTTTCAGATTTAGTCGTCCAGTAATTTGTTCACAAAGATCTCTCGCCTTAGTAGATGAATCCACCTCAAACGCTTCATCAGTATCATCAGGGAAATAGACTTTATGATAAATTTGCATACTCCTATGTTGAATCGCTTCAACTTCAACTACGTATGGTGCGTATAATCTTGCCCCACTTTTTTGTGTTTTGAAAACACGTTTAAGACATTCCTTTGCTATAGGATGTGGTCTAGTCTTTAGAAATTCTACTAGCTCCTTTAATAAGACTGGACCACATGCAAAAATGCCAGTGGCGAGCCATAATAATTCCCAACCTCGTTCTTCGCTAAGTTGTATCCTGTTATTTGTTAACTGTTTCATAATTTGACAATAAACTTCATCTCTTAAATTAGGGTCTTTCACGGCAGGTATGAATATCTCATCTGTATATTCGGTAGAGGACCTTGCCTTTGGAGTTGGCATATCTCCCATGTATCTAAGAATTCCGTAGAAACACGCAACGGCTTTTTTCATATGATTTTCGTCGTCTGTTAGTTTCTTTAGTAAAGGCTTACGTAATGGTTCTCTAGTATGCGCCCAAAGATCCCCTGCAACCGCCTTCTTAGCCGTTGTTAACGTTGATTGTCTTGATATTGTAGCATTTATGTCAATGTTTTCTCTAAAATATTCCTTTGCAAACTTCTCAAGAGTATACATTCTCTTTCTTTGAATAGTATTATATTTTGATTGGGTCTTTTTATCGTTATTTACCTTGCCTTTCTTAAATATCTCGAGAATATGATTGGTCGGCATGGATATTGTAGGCAGTATATACACTTGTTCCGTCGGGAATAGACCTTCTTGTCCATTACACATTCCATGACCCCATGTAGCATGCATCAAGGTCTCTCCAGTGCAATCTTGTAATAACGTAATGAGATCTCCTGTTTTGTACTGTAAGAAAGAGGCTGCGTCACTATAACCTTCCGAATCACTTTGAGCGATGACATAAATAGACCGCCTCTTTAGTCCATCGATTAGGTATATAATAAGTGAGCTCATTTCATTAGCGTCTACACTTTGGAAAACAAACTCCTCCTGTTGTATTGTTCGTATTGTTATACTTCCAACATTTTCGTGATCTTTTACTTCACTATAAGCAACGTAAGTCACTTCTGGATATGATATTTCCAGTAAGATGTGTTCTAGTTGATCGACTATGTATATTCCGGTCCAATTAACAGCTACTATAACTAGATCTTTATTAATACTTTCACCTTTCAATTTAAGGGCTTCGAAAAATCGGGAAAATAACATTGGCCATTTTAATTTTGCATAAATAACAATGTCCTCCTTGCACCTCAATGGATCTATTTTTGTTTGTATGCTTTGCGAAGATTCAAAGGCCTTTGTAACAAGTTGTTCCCATTTAATCAAAGCCGCGTCATTTGAACGGATAAAGTGATTTGGTATGTAATTAACAATAACTTTCCTTAAGATATTAGGATCTATACGATGACCATATTCAATATAATGTTGTTGGGCAGCAATGATAGCCAAGTCCTTTTCAGAATCACATCTGTATTCACCAAATTTCACGCCCTTTGCTACTTGATGATAAATAAGATTAGTGGCCACTGGATCATCAGCCGGATTATGCCACGGCGTAAAAACTTCTTTTCGGTAAAATAACCTCCATGGCGCATTCTTTTCTGGTGTACCCTGTTCCCGTGCGAATTGCTCACATTGAGATATTGCATCCATAATATGTTCACCTTCACTTCCTAATGATAAAACTTTGTCATATAGTGTAATGTACAGTGAGAAACCAAACGTATCCGTCAATTGAATATTATCAGCTATCTGCTGGCATATTTCTTCTGACGTTATGGCTGAATCTGATTGCACAGTTTTCATTGATTCATCCATCAAAGTAACTGTGAGTAGAATCGGTTTCTTCGTTTTAGTTGCTTGTAATTCTAGCCAGCTGGGAGGTTGAGTGCGGGCTCCATTTTTAAATGTTCTTAAAAGTCGGCCTTCACAATAAGGCGCGTAACCTGGTGGACCTTCCCTAATAAATGACCGCAAGTATTTAACAAATTTTTCCGAAGGGGGGAAGCAACCTATACAAAGCGATAGTAAAATCCATCCACGAGCATGTGAAGCCTTAGATGGATTATTAGTCAGTTGTTTGCATAATTGGCAGAATATCTCGTCCCTGCAATAATCAAAAATATAATTGAATTAGCGGTTTACCAAATATAAGAAAGAGTTTATAAGAAAGGTTGAGACGTTTTATAAACATTTATGGTATTTGTAATGAGCTTTAAGATAGTAACGTTGATAAGAAATGAAACATCAACAAATATCACATTTAACGGGTAATCACCTTGTTCAAAGTTTATTACCTTAATTCTTTCCTAATGATGCCGTGGCCAATAATGAAATGTAGTTTCTCCAAATTTGTACTTCGTCGAGCATTTAACCAGCTATTATACATTTCATTAGTCAATTCATCTTTCATCAAGCTTTTAACAAAATCTTCATTTAATTTAGTCTGTCTTTTTAGAGTATTCTGTATAATCTTTTTTGATTTGCCTTGATAATTATCGCTAGCAAGGAAGTCCTGAAATTTAAATCACAACTTTAAGAAAACTTTGGCGATGAATACCCAAAGTCTGTTCCTATATTACGTATCACAGTTACTTTTGCTACTTACTAACTTTACTTACTAACTTTAGGGAATGACAAAATGCTCATATGTATATAATGCTATTATTTTAAGATATTATGCGTATTTTAAGACGTATCTCATATGCTTGGTATTAATTCAAAAGAACTTTGTAGACGAATACGAATATAACTAACTTGGAACTAAGACTATTAAGACTACTTACTTCGAATTCCTTGCTCTTTTGAAAAGCGCGACCAAGAGTGTCCGTTAATTTACTCATGATTGGAATATTGTCAATTTTGTCATCCACATACTTAGGTTCCGACATATCTCCCATAAATCTTAATATGGTGATCCAGAGAGCTTGCGAAGCTATTTTGTCCATGGGAGAAGGCATTTCAAGAAGAGAATGTTTCAATGGTTTTCTGGAGTACTGGTGGCTCACATTTCCTGCAAAATAAGTCGCTGCAAATTTCCTAAAGTTGAACTCGTCAAACGGTTCATCTTGCGGCTCTTGAGGTAATGGTATGACGGCAGACAATGGAGGCTTCTCGGGTGTTGCCTAAAACATGAATGAATGTACATAAATTTGACAGTCGTGTCACATGTACAATGTATGTAATAATTTTGATCTCTCTAATAACTTAAAGAAATATATCACCCGTAAGTGAAACAGTGGAGATTTACATTCGATCTCATAAAATTATTGACTTGAAAAGATATGGTATGGCTTTATGTAGTGATATGGATGGATGAGATGAAGTTATCAGGGAACCGAATTGACTATAACTATTTAACCGATTCGACACATACTAAAAATTGCGCTAAGAGAAATATTTCAGACTTACCATTCCAAATCCAACTCCTCTTACAGTGCCTGCGGGAGTTGCAGTATCTTTGAGGAAACCGAAAACATCATCGACGTATCTGTCATCAATCACTGTTGTATTCTGTACATTCGTATCAACGACGATATCCTTAACAATCCAAATTGATCTCATAAGCTCCGTATACTTCTTTTCATATTCATCTTCTGCAGTTTTCAAGTCACCCTGAGTTTCTTCCTTCTCGCTCTTGAATTGCGCTAATTTCGCCTTGATTATGTGGCCTTTCTCGCTAACCAACTTTCTCACAAGATATCCTCTGCAATGGCTTTGAACATTCTTAAGGAACTTTCTCAGATTTATAAATGTTCTTCTCAATTCCCTGGATTTTATTGCTGCTTGCAATCGCAAATAACCCCTCCTCATTACAAGGAATCGCTGTCTATATCCACGAGCACGATAGTGCTTCTGTACACAAATGGCAGCAGCACGCAAACGCAAGAACCGCAATCTGTATATAAATCTTCTAGCGTTCGCTTGCACTTTTATAACAGTACTTAAAATTTTCATGTGTCTAATCTCCTCAAGAGCAACATCGTGGTAATCCTTTAAAAATACTTTAGTATGGCCAAGGCGAAATTCTTGGTCTTTCAAAACTTCAGTACAAATTTTATTTGTTGCACTTTTGCAATCGGTTTTCTCTGCTGGCGGTACGCCAGGAACAACAAGACGATAACGATGTACGAATTCTGAATATGAGTACCGGATGGGATAACCAGCTTGTCTTATTTTTGCAGTTTCCATTAGGCCAGCGTATCGAAGCTGACGAACACACAAGGATCGATCGAAAAGCTGTAAATAAGATTCGATTTAAATACATACATATTATGTACTAAATGCCACTTACTACAATAATTAAAATTGAATAGTTGCTGTACAAACCCTCGGCTTTTTGAATTCATTTGGTTTAATACATCTCACAAAAAATGGATGACAGGCATAAAGACTCTTCATTAGAGCATCAAGAGAAGTTCTAAACTGGTAACTCAAGGACACGTTTTTCCGACTTCCACTGTGGGGAGAAACTGAGTCCATGGGAAATATGTTTTTCAAAAATGGATTACTTGAGTCTAGTATCATTTCTTTAATATCAGCAGTTAGCATGTCTCTGTTTTTATCCAAGAAACCTGAAATAACCAATTTACGAATTAATATAAATGCAATTCCGTTTTAAATAATATAAATATACATGAGACTAATATGTACCTCGGACTTCATAATAAACGTCTCCAGCGAAATGATTGATTCCAAATCGGTGTTCGTGGGTCGATTTAGGAGAAATGTAACAAGATTTTGTGCTATGGTTGTTATTTAACTTCGACAATAACGTTATATCCGTGCCTTTGGGAAATCTCGATTCTTCGTCGATAAGGGAAAGCAAATTCATGGGTTTTACACCAATCAAATCAAGATTTTGTTGATTATCTATATAATTAATATTTATCCAAGTGATTCCTTCTTTTGCATACTGCTCTTGTTCTAATTTAAATATATGCCTTACAAAGAACTGTTGCAGATTTTCATTAGCGTAATTTATGCAAAGCTGCTCAAAACTATTGGTATCAAAATTTTCAAACCCAAAAATGTCTAATATCCCGACGAATCCACTAGAAAGTTGCTGTTCTTGGTGTAATGTTCTATTAATAACTTCAACTATGTGCTCAAAAATATGACCATAAATCGCCTTTACAAGCGCATCTCTACCTTCGACTGCTGCTGCTGGGGCCAATGTTGAGATAACCTTGTCCCCTTGCGCTACTAAAGTTTTTCGCGTCAAAGCATCACACAACTTTGATTTATTCACACCGAGCAACGTAGCAATTCTATTAGCATTTAATGGGTCAGCTACTTCAGATGATTCGATGTTATTGAAATTAAAAGATTTGAATTTCAAATTTCCCAAATGCAGTATTGCTGCAAGTAGACTAAATATACCCCACACTTCATTATCAGAGAAATTAAGTACTTTGAACGCTGATCTAATGTCAGCAAATTCTAAAGCATCGTCTCTTCCATCACAAGTGATCATGTCTCCCGAAGTCAAATAAGCGTAATCAGACGTTCGACCTAGTTCCAACTTCTTCTTTTCATCAGATGATAAACCGTTTACAAGTGAATAAAATATGTGATAATTTCTTTCGCCTTTGTTCTGCATCACTATTCGCGATTTCTCCAGAAGATATTGGTCGATATTTCCTCCTTCTATAATTCCTTCCCGGCTGAAGTAAATATTTATGTATTTGCCGAATCTTGACGAATTATCATTTTTTACTGTTTTGGCGTTACCAAAAGCTTCAAGTATCGGATTTGTTTCTTGTATTTGTTGTTCAATCCAAGAGTGTTTTCCACTAGCAGCAGCCAGGTACTGCAATAATAATTTAGTACTCTCTGTTTTCCCAGCACCACTTTCGCCACTGAAAATTTAAAAACAAACATGACATGATGATACCTTACATATGCTGGTACTATTAGTACCTGTATTTTGAAATAATTAAACGGATGGCTACAATTGCTAAATCGATACATAGTAATCTACAAATTATAACAGCTATACCTATAAACTTATATTTTAATGACTTAGACTTGATAATATTACCTTATCACGATACATTGGTTGGACGACGTTTCTAATAACACTCGATATGAGTCTTCTCCAATAGCAAATATATGTGGCGGGATATCCCCGATATTATTGTCTTGATAGAAATGTATTTGATCCATTGTGTAAATAGGTAGGATTTCGTAGGGATTTATTGCTATTAACATTGATCCTGTGTATGTCTAAAAGAGATGGAAAAAAACATAATGTAATTTGTAGCATCTAGTTGAGAATATATAGTTAATCGTAACCTCATACATGTTTATTATATTACTTAAAATTAATAACTTGAATAAGTGGACAAAGAAGAATTTTAGCTTAGCTATGTTCATGACTAATAATAAATAATGTAATTTACGTAGATAAGGACGTAGATACCTACTTATAGTAAGCCACAAATCAACAATACAATTCACTTTAAACTTCCTGTCGATAAGTGTCTAGTATCTTTTGAGATTGAAATAGCCAACAAGTGTGTAGTAAATAGCCACTACTGCCTGCTACTGCCACTGCATTGACTGTATGGTGCTTTACAACCTCAAAAACGCCTTAGGATTAAACCTAGATGTTGATGGGTCCAGTCTAAACTGTAATAAAAAGTTAATGTGTACCTATGTCTTACAACCTTCAAACCGAAAATCGGCCTTTAACGCTGTTGGGTAACATGCACTTAGTAAAATGTACCTACCACTAGGTTGTAGTTATATTAAACTGTTGCCTCTGGAGGCGACGGTCAAATAGTTCTACCATTTTTGTATGCTCAATTTAAGGTTACAGCTAGATTGATTGTTTGACTTACGTAAATAAGTTGTTGGTTGTAGCGTATATGTAGGTTGCGCATAATTGTGTGTTCTTGAAGTTCGGCAAGCGTGATCATGTCTTCCACTCCTGTGGGGCTGTTGGACGTAATATGTAATGGTTTGAGCACATTTTGTACAGATGTCGAATAAACTTTGCCATCATCATCTTGCACTTGGATTTTACCGCCAGACCGATTCAATATCTTTACGGCAATCGGTATATCAAATTCGGACTTCCCCTCTGGCTTTAGCCAGACCAACTCCTGTAATAACATACGAAGATAACATAAATCTTTAATCGTCATTGCCAAATTATTAATGTTAGGTGTATCTAATAATAATAAAGGTATGTATCATTTACAATTTCAATATGATAAAGAAATGAGTTCATACAAATTGGCGTAACTAAATTTTAATTTTTCAGAGGGTTTTTTGCTTGATTGTTTTCTGAATTACTTCAGTGCCAGTGCCTACATTTGAATGATAAACGCAGATTTGTGTTCTCAGTTTGGAATCTTTGTGCTAGGCTATGAGCGACGGATGCGTTATTTGTATTATTAAAAATGATTCAGATAACTCATACAAGAAAACAGATTGATCTACTTACAGACAGCTGAATCCGGTCCGCCATTTTGCACCACTTTTAATGTTATTCAATTTAAATTCTCGCTATATCCACTGTCCACTACACGACACAACTTCTCCAAGTAAACTATCGAACATTTATCAATGTTCTAGATAATCTATCATATTGTATACTGATAATAAATATTGCTTATCACAAATATTTTAAGATAGTGTTATATGATAAATATTGTGGTTAATGTCGGTAATATAATTTGAGTGTGCAATATCAATGAATACTTAAGATGATGTTGGTCAATTATAATAATCTTAAAAGATAGCATCTAATAAATTTCTATTGCCAGTGACTTGATTTTAAATGAGATTGTGATCTAATTAAAAGATACTGTATTGAATTAGTGATACAATTTATTTAAAATAATAGAGCATTACAAATAACTTAATCTATTTTAAAATATTACTTCTTCTTCTCTTCTTTTTCCTTCTTCTCTGTTTTAGTTTTGTCATCACTTTTCTTTTCATCCTTATCATCTTTATCTTTCTTCTCCTTCTTATCTTTTGCTTCTTCTTTCTTGCCTTCCTCGGCATCCCTATTCGTGATCTTGTTATTAATGAGATTGTGTAAAGCGATGATTGATCTAACAAGAGCAGCTAGGTACACAACAAGAGATTGATCATTTGTCTTGATGTACAAATTATCAATGAAATTGTCACTGAAAATGTCTGGCAGTAGATTGAAGATGTCTTGCAGTTGGTAGATGATTTGATGATTCATTGGCAACTGGCCTTGGCCAACTTGAATAAGATAGTCACGGATCTCACTGAGTTGTGAGTGCAAGCCTTTGAGACCTAGCAGCTGGTTGGTAATGCGCTGGGAGAGACTGCCAACTGTTGTATCTTTAATGTCTCTCAGGAGATGTTCAACACCAACTTCTTCTGCTTCCTCAGCCCCAATTTCACTAGGCACATGTTCAAATGTTCTCGTTGTAGGACTGCCATCATCATGAACTTCCTCTACTGCTTGGTATGCTTCTGTGGGTAGTCCCAAGTCTTTTGGCTTGGCATCAATGATAACTAGGACAGAGTTGGGGCAGTAACGCCTAATCAACTCATTAATGGAGACATCATTCTGATGAAGTTTTGGGCCAGTGTGGTACCAGCCAACGACCTTCTCCCTTGCATTGACTTTCTTGAACATCCCATACATGTTCTCCAAGTAGTCGTGGTCCAGGAACCAGACAGACTTGTCTTTGTCATCCTCATCAAATGGCACTGAAAAAATTAAATTATCATTCATTATATTAGTAATACTCCATTTGAAATTTTCTCTTACCAGAAATATTAATTTTTTTGAATATGAATGCTTATTCTTTTTAGACCTATTATATTTTAGTGGCCTATAAACTGACTGATATGAACAGCTATTGTTACTGTACTAATTTGAGATTGTACTATATCGGAAACTAGAAAAACTTCTATGAAATATTATTTCAGAAGCCCCCAGACATATGTGTATTCAACCTACAGGGATCCTACCAAAGCCACAAATGCCGAAAAAAACATATTTTCTACTATAAATAAATATAAATTCCTAGCCTGTCTCATGGTTAGTGGTCACTACTGCTGAAAAACATATTTTAAGTAAGATTAGACATATAGATGTATAGTTTACCCCTTAATTTGGGGTCAATAAATCAGATAATGTGTGTTATTCTCTTGTGGATAAAAATTTTATCTCTTGTGTGAAGTATGCTGGGTAAGCACATCACGTAAATGATCCACATTTTATATTGTTCATAAATTAATAGATTGATTAATATAATAGATTGATGGTGGTACCTCCCTGGCCGAACTACATGAGTATTATCATTAAGTTGAATGTTATGCCACACTATATTATTTTTCACTGAACTTATGAAGTTGGCTGGTATGTGTAAAGTACTTTATAATTTGGCATAATATGGATCATGCAGCACAAGCTGGCCAAGAACGGGTTTAGTAATATGAAACAAATCATCTGCAATTTACATTTACGTGTATAAATATTAGTTAAACTAAAGTAAAAGATATATATGAAAGGATGACCTAAACAAAACAACTAACCTGCAAAACTGTTGGAAACATCCAGGACGCCTTTGGCCCGCCAACATCCCAGTAGAACACCGACCACTCTCTTCTGGTTTCCTATTTTGCCCATACGATTGAAATGGTCCACGACGCTAAGCAGCACCAATGGATGAACCACAACTTTTGTGGTGACAACTTCTTGACTAGGCATTTTTAGTGACAAATACACCTACAATCGCTGCACTAATATAATTATGTATATTTTTCGGCTTAAAGCTCCCCGTTAATTCTATTAGAACCAAATTTACCGATCTAAATTACTTTATAATGTTAACTAAAATGAAATCCTTGTATTCGTATTTCGTATTCGTATGTTGTACGAAAGAAAATTTGACAGTCATCTTATTATTCAGGTGTTGCCAGAAAAGGCATTTCTAACGATTAATTTCCTTGAAGTTGCTATGCATTTACGAACGGTAAATCTAAATATCAATGGATGGCTAGTGAAAATAAATTAAATACACAAGATACATTTACAATAATAAAGCTTCTTGATTCTTACAGATCTCGGTAAATAAAAAGTTTTGGTTAGATTTTGTTATTGCTACTTTTCGATTTCTTTTAGTTAGATATCATTATATGTTTAGATTAGATATCTCGAAAACTAAGTGAGTCATTGAGAAAAATATTCTTACATTTCGTTTTTTTTTTTAATCTATCGAGGTAGGTTACGAAAGTAGATTTTTTTTTTCAACTTTTAAGAATCGATATCTCGAAAACTAAATGAGCCTTCGAATAAGGGACTGGAAGAACCCCTCCCCAAAAGTAACAGTTTTTGGGGTCCTGAAATAGTATTGAAAGAGGCCAGACCTAGTTTCCCACTATGCGACAAAATTATAAATTTAATATAGTTTACACCAGGGGCGCTACAATATTATATTTCTGACATTTTCTGTCATAGTTGTCATTACCAGTATATAAGTGTATAATCTATGGTTGTCATGTCAGTGTCATATTCATTCATAAATTAGTTATAGTTATTAATTTATAATAACGTTATCAAATTGGAATTTAAGGTTAGACAGAATTGATTTTATTTCATTAAATAATTAACTGTACATATGTACACTACACTATGTAACTGTAACGAAAGAAATACAAATTGTAACGTATAACTAGTCCAAATAGTGCGTTTCGACAACCGCGGAAATTGATATTCTCGTTGAGAAGAATTTAAAATTATACAGGTTAATTTATTTTAGTACAAAAATTATTTTCCTCTACAATGGCACACAGAACTCTAACCTTCGTAACGGGAAATGCAAAAAAATTGGAAGAAGTACGTGCGATATTGGGCACCACTTTTCCTTTAGAAGTTATCAGTCATAAGTTAGATCTACCAGAGTTGCAGGGTGAGATCGACGAAGTGTCCATAAAGAAGTGCCAAGAAGCAGCCAGACTCTTACAAAAGCCTGTGGTAGTTGAAGACACGTCGCTGTGCTTCAATGCTCTCAATGGACTACCGGGTCCCTACATTAAATGGTTTTTGGAGAAGTTAAAACCAGAAGGCTTGACGAAATTGCTATCTGGATGGGAAGACAAATCTGCGGAAGCGGTGTGCACATTTGCATATTGTGCTTCGAATAAAGAGTGCTTAGATGTAATATTATTCCAAGGCAGAACTCAAGGAAAGATTGTGTCCCCACGTGGTACAAGGGACTTTGGATGGGACTGTATCTTTCAACCTGATGGATATGACATAACCTATGCAGAAATGCCTAAAGAAGAAAAGAACAAAATATCTCACCGATATCGGGCATTAGACAAATTAAGGGATTATTTTATAAAAAATAATGTTTGATTTTAGTAGTGAAAGCTTAATTGTAGTCTTTACTGATGTTATTGAAATAAGAAGATAAATCTTACATGTCTTTTATTTATTTCTTTATTTATTTATACATTAAGTGAGATAACAGAACACAATATTAAGATTAGTATATAGATATCTTGCATTACAATATTAGCCTTAGAATAAGTTATACCTGGTGCAACATATGGTTTTAAGTTTGAATTGTTATAGTTCTTATAATACCATTCCTTATCATCTGTATGCTTTGCTTGGTTGCCTGAATTAATGTTTCCAGGGAATCTTGTCTTACCTTCTCTGTTTGTGACTGGCAAATAACTATCCCTTAGGTCATAATGTTCTGCGATGGGCATAATAACTTTTGTTATAGTTGCTGGTCTAACACTATGATTTCTTCTTTCTATATCTTCTTTATTTGTTGGAAGAATTGCAGAAAGCGCTGTAGGTTGACTATGTACATGTTTTTTCATAGGTGGTTTGGATGTTACTATAGTAGAAGTTGATGGTATAGAATAAGTTGGAATTGTACTTGTTTCTAGCCACGGCTGCATTCCCATATCATTGGTAGTATCTGTTGTTATGATACCTTCTTTCTCAGTTACATGAGTTATGGTAAGATTTGATTCCTTAAAATTGTATTGTCTTAAACTACTTGGATCACTTTTTTGTTCTTCTACATTTTTCGTTCTATTATAGGCTATTTGTGTACTGTTATTGTCTTTTGAAAAAGCTTGTAACTCATGTGTTTCACTTTTTATCTTTTTATGCATGATGTTGTTTTGTACAGATAATTTTGGTGGTAACTTTTCTACCATTACCAAACTTTTATTGACTGTTCCCATGTTGCTGTAAATGACATTGCCATTTTTGTTAGGAATTGGTCTATGTGTGTCCAATGTTTGGGTTGGGTTTGGGATTGGCATAAAACCGCTAGTAGCTCCAGGAAGCATTGGCGTAAATCCACCTGTTTCAAATCTAGGTGGCTCTGTTACCTGGTACTTATTATGATATTGTTGTTTATTCTCTGACCAATCCATTTTTCGGCCAGTACTCAACAGCTTACCCATATTGATTGAAGGTAAGGGCAGACCAAAGAAAGTAAATCCACTGGAAGAAGGTTTTTCATCTACCGTAGGATTTTGGTTACTCGTGTTATTCATAGCAGCATATAAAGTGGGCGTATTTCCGATATTAGCGTGGTTGTAATCATTAGTATTATTTAGTTGATCCTTAATACTCTCCATTAATGTTTCATTATATGGGTAGTCAACGTATTCATCGTAGAAATATTCGGACTCCTCTGGAGAAGGTCTGTTACCTTTATTAACATAATTATCCTTTAAGTGTATAGCAAAGTCTTTTATTTTATCTAGTGATGTAAATACTTGTGATGACGCTAAATTAGGTAGTAATGCCTCATTTTCATGTGTTATGCAAGACCTGCTTATATCATTATTAGCGGGGAAGTTTTGACAATCATCTCGCGTAAATGGCATCCCTTTTACATAAGTCCCATCGGTACATTTCGGTCCGATAGCTGTGGATTCTGATAACCAAGATTTAAGCCATATCAATGCACAATTACAGATGAGAGGATTACCTGAAAAACGAACGATAAAATGTAAAATACCAAAAAAGAAATTAAGCGTTGCCTAACTAAATAAGTTAATCGAATTTACTAGTATTATAACTTACCATCAATATCTAAAATTGCTATATTATTTCTTAAATTAGCAAAATTGTTTTCAGAAACTGATATTAATTTGTTATATCGTAACGACAGGACTTTTAATCTCGGCATAGCATCAAAGGGCTGTCCATTAATGTAGCATATTAAATTGTTTTCCAGATTTAACTCTACAAGCCATTCCATAAAATGAAAAGACTCTTTTGTAATTTTTGTTATTTTATTAAAGCTCAAGTCAAGAACCTCCAACGACGGTAATTGCCTTATTCCTGTATTATCGATATTAGTAAGTTGATTGTTACTCATATTTAGATATTGTAGTAAAGGAATACTTTCAAATGCTCGTAATGATATAAATTGTAATCGATTTCCTTGTAGTTCCAGTATTCTAAGCTTAGGAAGATTAGAAAATACACGATCCGGTATATCAATTATGTGGTTTCTGCTTAAATAAATGGACACTACGTTTGGAAGGTTAGATATAGCTAGCGGATGGATAATTTCAATTTGGTTATTATCCAAATTGATGGTTTCTAAATTATGTAAGTCTTTAAAACTCCCAGTGCGCATTTCAATTATTCTGTTGCTTGGTATCCGTACTTCTGTAAGTGTCTGAATATTATTGATTGCATTTCCATCAAAATGTTTTATGTGATTGTAACTAGCGTCTAATATTTTTAATTTTGACAACATGTTCAAAGTTGCTGGTAGTTCGTTAAGATTATTTGACGATATATTAAGCACTTCTACATCTATAGCTCGATTTACGATGCTCGGACTAATACTTTTCAATTTATTTTTGCTAAAATCAAGCGTCGATAGAACTACATTATCTTGAATGGATATGAAATCAAAACTATCAATATTGTTTCCATGTAAGTTTACAAGCTTTAGATTGGCTAGTTTGCTAAAGCTCTTTGGATGTATGGAGATTATTTGGTTCTCGCTGACATCTAATATTTCCAAATGAGTTAGGTCACTGAATGTATTTATGTCAATTCGCCGCAATCCATTTCGTTTCATATACAGTCTACGTAAATTATGAAGCGTTTTCAGTCCCGCAAAGGGAAATTTTTGAATACCATTATTAGATATGTCCATAGTTCTTAGTGATGGAAGGTCTAGATCTGGAGAAGGTGGTGCTGGAAAATTTGTTATTTGGTTCCTTTGTAAGTATAATTTTTCTAATCCTCTCGGTAGACCAGGTACAAATTCAATTAGTTGATTGTAGCTAGCATCCATTTCATATAGATTTGCCAAGTTTCTAAATGTTGCAGGATGTATAGAAACGAGAGCATTTCGTGATATATTTACATACTCTAACAGGGGTGATTCCATAAAAGTCATTGGGTCTATTATATTTAGCTGATTATTGCTCAAATTTATTCTTCTCAATGCTGGTAAATTGTACAAGAGTTTTGGTTGCAGACGTTGAAACAAGTTATTTGACAAGTCTAGACCCTTTAAAGCGGGTAAATTCCAAAAAGGACCTTCATAGAAGTCACTCAAAGAATTGTTACTCAAATGTAACTCTCTGAGTGCGGGCATAGCTACAAAAGCCTCAGCTTGTATGAGTTTAATACTGTTTCTATTTAAATGCAATCGTTCTAGACTGGGGTGACCTCTAAGCGCACCCCTTGGTATTTCTTGCAGTAGATTACCACTCAAGTCCAAAAATTTTAGTCGTGGTAAAGCGTCCAATAGTGACCTAAACTCTGATATATGCATGATTTTGTTTCCAATAAGATACAATTCTTCCACACCGCTGCCGGACTGTTGTAAAAACGACTCTGGGTGTATTCTAATAATTTCATTGAAATTCAAATCGACAGCTCTTAACTTTGGGACTCTGTGGAAGGCTCCATGATGTATAATATTTATTTTGTTATTTGATAGGAATAGCGTTTCCAACATAGGTTGATCGACGAAGGCACCTTCGTTTAATTTATCAATTGAGTTATAACTTAGGTTTAAAATAGACAACATAGGTAAGTCTCGAGTAGCCCTGCCTACCATTGTAGCATCTGAAATTCTGTTATTGCTTAAAGATAGCTCAGTTAGTTCAGGCAGTAGAGAAAATGCTCTCATGTGAACCACATGAACCCCACAGTCAGTAAGTTCCAGCTTCTTCAGTTTAGGTAAATTATAAAATGCATTTTCCTTCAATATTTCGAGGTTGACGCTTCCTTGTATAAACAATTTCTCCAGATTTGGTAAATTTTTAAACGTATGCTCATTTATGCTGTTTAAATTTTCTGATTGTATGTTTATATATCGCAATCTTGGCATATTAGTAAGGGCCGGAATTCTTTTGAGATTATGCGACTGAATAGTTATGGCTTGTAAATTTTGTAGTTTACTTAAGCTTTCACTGGGGATACTGCTTAAATCATTTTCGACGATGAATATTTCTACTAAATTAGACTCTTGTGACTCCAACCACGCTGCAGATACTCTTTCCAATCCATTGTGACGTAGCATTAGTCTTAAAATTTTTACGCTTTGGAAAAGTCTTCCAGGAAAAGATGGCAGATAGTTATTTTCAATAATCAGTTCATCTATTGGTTTTTTTAAAAACTCCCCAATGCCTTGAATGCCTTTAACGACCTTAAGTAAGTCGCTGTGAGTGCACCTAAAACAATACAGAAGAAGATTAAGTTAATAGCAAAAGAAATATTATTAAAAGTAATAAAAATGATGATGATGAAATTTAGGTACAAATAAATGATTTTTAAAGTAACGCAAATTTTGTAAGGTTATAAACGTAATTGCAAGACACAAAGAAAAGGATAATACATAATTTATACCATATTTGTACGTCGTCATTGCGATTGGTGCATATGCAGGGAATTATTGTATCTGGGACCGGGCATGGCGAGCATTGTCTAAATGAAGTAATCAGGAGTAAAATAATCAATCGTTTGAATGTCTTATCGACCGTAAACTCCATTCCTTAGAGCCTCCCGAGACAATCATTGTACCATAACCCTCGTTCCTATGGACGCATCCAATTCACACCTGGAAATAAACAAATTATATAATATTTTGGTTATTCAATGTATGACGGACTTTTCGTGTCTAAAATTTTTAAGTGTATACCTATTTGTAAGTCCGGTAGGTACACTTACAAATAGGTATGCACTTAAAATTTTTCAAGAGATAAGCTTAAAAATATTTTATATACAACTTTTTGATTTTTAGTATTTGTTATTATAGCGGCAACAGAAATACTTCATCTGTGAAAATTTTAAGTGTCTAGCTATCACGGTTCATGAGATACAGCTTGGTGATAGTAATAGCGTCCCGTTTTTACCCTTAGGGTACGGAATGTAGCGGGAAGCCTGTACTATCCATGTCATAGAATTCCTAGACAGTCGACGTCAACAGTCAATCGACGTCGACGACGACAGTCAAAGCCAGGAGAGAACAGCGTTATCATAAAAAAAATAAGAAAATCATGACGATTGACCTCGTAACCACCATAAAAATTATCACAGTAACAACAAAATTGCACTAGTTATTTATTTGGTAACAATCCTTGTCAACTAGCAAAACCACATTTGTATATTTATCACAAACCATAGTCTATTTCGTGTGTTGTAGATACCTTTTTAAGATAAAGTATTATGGCTTCATTTTAAGTCAGTCTTTTTGAATAATAAATAATTAGACAACTTTAAAAATCTCCGTAACATGTACCTGTCTAGATGAGTGTCTGGTGGAAAATGTCTTTCTGAAGGGAACAGGTAGTAGTTTAAATCACTTCCTTGCGGATGTTATGGTGAAATATGAATCTTAGCGTAATACGATTGCGTGAAGGACTTAACACTATTGCGAACAATAAAATCAGGAAACAATAGAACATTACTGCGGTACGGTGGTTAGTCCACTTTCCCCCTTTTGCTATTGTTATCAATTACCTATGGTGTCTTTACGTCACTTCGGACATTGTGCAATTGCTTAATTATGTAATGCCAGGTGGTAGAACTCACGTAGAAAGGAGAAGTTCCACCGCCCTCATAATCCTCCGTGAAGCAATTTTTGTGTTTCGGCTTGAAGAGGCGTTGTTGCCGGCTATACTTAAACACAAGGCGAACGTCTTGGTCATCGAGGATAGCAACGCATTTGTGGCCAACTTCAGGTACCTACTATTCAATCGTACTCAGGGATGATTAATATTTTTGACTTAGACAAATATGACACTCGAGTTAATATATATTGGAACATATTATTCGTTTTGAACATATTCTTAGAAGCTTTTGGTGTTATGTAGAGTCCGCTCAAATTGTCTATGAACATGCATAAATACAACTTTAATTGAGGCTAGTAAAACCATAATGGCATAACTGCATTTAAACGATTTTAACATATTTAAATGTGTATTCTTTAAAAATGGTAATCTACAATACGAGAATGGCCTGAAATTATTTTCACGTGTTAGAAATATAATCAATTTTCTAATATACAACTTTAATTCACTCTGTTTTGTAGATAAGGTAACTCTTTTATTTATAAAATACGATAATGGAAATGGGTAGAAATTCTCTAAAATGCAGTTAGGCTACTCTGTCCGTTTAAACACTTTAAACTGTATGTATTTTTCTCCTAGACAGTAACAATCTCACAAAATGTATTCCAAATCTAAGAATCCTCAGTAACGTCTATGTTTACCAAATGACCTACATTAGATGCATTTCAGTACTTCGGAATAATTACCGACAAACTAAGTACTAATCTCGGATGATAATCATCACTGCTAAGCTTATGCAAACATTTTAACCATAGACTTGCCTACATAGTGCTTACGCTCATAGTATAACGTAACCCATATGCAGTGAACGAAACGAGACATCATTACAGTACAGTTATGCATTTATCTCATGTTTCCTAACTGTCGCAGCGTCGGCGTCGTCAGTACGTACATCTTGGCACAGATGACTTTTTAGACCATAGACTATGCTTCTAGAGATGCGAACTCCAAGAGTTCGCATCGAGGCGTAACGGCTACGGAACAGAACACTAGGTGATAGCGGCTAAATAGGTACTTTCGTCGTATCAGTAGTCGATACTACGGATTAGTATCAAAGTAGCAAACGAGCATACAGTCCACTTGAAGATTGCCATTGCCTCCCATGGACATTAGTAATCATTCCCAAGTATGATTTAATCGTACCTGAGGTTGACCACAGGTGCGTATTCCCCTGAGACTAAGATATTTGTCTCGTTCTTAAATATAACCGACAACTACGCTTCTCCTAATCGAAACGCAAAAAATGTTTCACGGAGGATTACGAGGGTGGCAGAGGTACTTCCCCGGTCGAACTACATGAGTTCTACGTGGCATTACATAATTAAGGAATTGCACAATGACCGAATTGACGTAAAGACACCATAGGTAATTGATAACAATAGCAAAAGGGGGAAAGTGGACTAACCACCGTACCGTAGTAATGTTCTAACACGTAATGTACACGGAGGATTATAGGGATGGCGGCGGTACCACCTCGGTCGAACTACACGAATTCGCCCACCTGGGCTCACCTGGCTAACATAAACCTAACATACAAAATTGAGTTCTTTATGCCTACATAGGTAGTACCTGCCTATATACTTTGTAACCGACTCAAAAGGAGGACGTTCTCAATTCGACGCTAAATGTTATTATTACGCGATATCTTTCCTGATTATAAACTGATATTGATTATTTTGATTATGTTATTGATTAGGAGGTGCACACAGTAACTACCTTCTAAAGTATTTGTTAATATATTATATTTCATAAGTCAACCGAGCTAAGAATAGAATTTACATTTGCGGTCTATAATTACGGAAATAAAGTTTAGATTTCTAGAACCTTTCTCTGATACGTCCACGTCTCCCTAGCTTTGTTATGTAATATTTATCGCGCAATTAATTCCGGTATTCCAATAAATGTAAATAGAGATAATATAATACTTAATGATTTTTATTATTTTGTTAGGACAAAACGATTGTTGCTAAATAAAAACTATATAAAGCCACTGATATCGATCACAGATTTTCATGTTACGCCAATTATGATTTATGTAGGTGCATGAGGAAATCTGCATGTTCTTTTTTGTGTTAATAAAACCGGCAAGTGCGAGTCGGACTCGCGCACGAAGGGTTAAGTATCATTATCTATAAAAAAGGCAAAAAAATCGCCTTATTTTGGATGAGGACTCCCCCTTAATATTATCATTTTTTTTATTTTTAGTATTTGTTGTTATAGCGGTAACGGAAATACATAATTTGTCTAAATTTCAGTTTTCTAGCCATCACGGTTTATGAGATACCTACTGCCTGGTGACAGACAGACTGACAGCGGAGGCTTAGTAAAAGGGTCCCGTTTTTACCTTTTAGGTACAGAAACCTAAGAAGAACAACTCTATTTGTGGTTTTGACGGACGGTATCTCTAAATCTCAGTAGCGTTCCAGATTTGCAAAGTAATATTTAAAGGCAGGAAAACTTTTGATTCAAAAGCTAAAGAACCGTTTGAAGAGGCGTTACTTTCATGAGGGTTAAGGCTCTGTGGTAGACTTCAAAAGGCTGATGGGTGGATGGATGGACTATAATATATCTGTGACTATAACGATCATAATTGTGCTTTGCCATGGAGCAGAACTCGTGCGCTTCGACATACCACCACCCCCTTAATCCTCCGTGAGGTAATTCTCGTGTTTGGATCTTGGAGAGAGATTGCGACTATACTTACACTGGAGGCGAACATCTTATTCCTTAGAGGTAGCAACGCATTTGTGGCTAACAATACGTATACGCTACGATTCAATTGTATTTGCGATTCAATTACAAAAGCTAACATTTGAACATAATTAACGAGTATAAAAATGTTATAACGCATATATTAAAAAATGTATGATTTATTATTTTTTAAAATCATTGAAAGCTAAACTAATGGCATACATTATAAGAATATAGAGAAACGTAACTCATGGTGACAAATTCCGTAGCAGGCGTGAATACGTTGATAAGTCGAATTGCAATATAAATTTAAATATCTCAAGATGTCACGTTATTCTCTTTAGTAACAGAGTTATTCAAAAATTCACAAGATTGTTGTGTGCGGTAGAACAAACCCACCGACTTCGTAATTTATGCAACCTATAAATACAGCAATCCAATGCATAGTGTACAATAAAAAAATATATATGCAACTCGACTTATCAACGTATTTACGCCTGGTACGGATTTAATCATACTTGGGGATGATTACTGATGTCCATTGGCCGCAGTGACCACGTACCATCTGGTGTACTGCATGCTCATTTGCTACTTATTATACGATAAAAATATATATATTGTTGAAAGTTTTAGTCTAGTAAACATTTCTCAATTGGTCAGAGAGTTGTGTATATGACATGTTAACAATAGAATTCTCAGCATCATCCAATACCTTGCTCTGTTCGCACACAAAACACCTCACTAGCTAAATCGTACAAATCCCATGCTTAGCTACATTTCAAGCGAACCCACTCATATTTACCGCCAACGTAACAGAAATATCTCCGGCTTCATCTTTTCATTTTAATGGTGTCGATATCATGTTCTAGATCGCAGTCATTGAACAGTCTCGGATGTACAGCTCGAATTGCACGATAAAATGTTCATCTACTCCGAATCCTTAGTGCGATCGAAGAATATTTATACAGCGTTCCTTAATAAAAATTCTTTAAATGGAATTTGCCTGGGAAATGTATTTAGATGAGCGTTCTTTAAGATATCACAAAAGGGAAACTGCAGGAGAAGACATCGCTGTAGTGTTTTTAATAAAGGCGTGGGATATTACGAACGTTTGAGCTTAGCTTTGGGTAAGCCTAAATAATGTTTGCGCTTCGCGTGGATGCCGCAGTCCAAAGAGCTTAATATCGGGGAATTATAAGAGAAAGGTAGAAAAGGCGCTTACGTACCGCGTCTGATATCGTATTCAAAATTAACTGCGGGCAGTCGTTGAACCTATGACCGGCTGTGTGACGTCATTATCGTTTGATTATAAATTTATAATGCTTATACGTGCATCGATTATTTTTTACTTAATTCGGAAGTGAATTAAAGGAGATTCGAGTTCTTTTTATTTAATCTTAATATAGTATAACCTTTAGTGTTATGATATCAATGTCTCGCATTTGTCCTTTCTACAATGTTCATATTTGTGTATTATTTTTCAATACTAATAATAGTAACTGCAAGTATTTCAGCTCCCTTTCGTTATTTTATTGGAGATCTAAGTGTTTAAAATACACGCACGTATTTTTCCTTTAGTTATCCCGGCACCACATTTATACAATTAGATCAAGATTCGAATCCAGATCCCCAGCTTGATAAGTTAGATATTTAACCGCTTGACCTCTTGCATTTTAAACCTAAAATCGGGGACTTTATATAATGGTGAATAGATATGACTATATTCAGAATAAACTGGAGCGGTTGAAACAGTTAGAACAATTTCGCCACTCGCCGCCACTTCGGTTATTTCGAGCACTGATCGTTACGAACTTCTCAACTGCGGTATTCGTTTCGTTATTGTTGTCTTCGCTCGTTATTACTTGTAATTCTTGCTTAGTTTCGCTGCTAAGTTAGTTTAAGTTAGTATAACACTTGTTGGACGATTTTCAGATTTTTAGTTATCCTAGAGATAAATGCTATTGCACCTTTTATCTTCGCTTTAAGATATCGGTACATCGTATTTACTCCCTGAAAATTTGTGTATCTTCTTGTAAAAATCGTTCTGAATTTTCATTCAGATATTAATAGGCTTAAGTGTTCAATTGTTCGCTTTTATTTTACCGAATCCCGATCGAAGTAAAAAAATTAAATATAAAATTCGTCTCACCTAATTTAGTCTAATAAAAAAATGTTGTCAGTATTCGAAGACGTCTAGCAATTTATTGACAGCCATTCAAAATCCAAGCTTAAACTCCAGGTATTATAAAACGGTGCATATGGCTATATTCAGAATAAACTAGAGCGGTTGAAACAGTTAGAACAATTTCGCCACTCGCCGCCACTTCGGTTATTTCGAGTAATGATCGTTACGAACTTCTCAACTGCGGTGTTCGTTTCGTTATTGCTGTCTCCACTCGTTATTACGTGTAATTCTTGCTAAGCTTCTTCGTCAACTTAGTTTTAGTTAAAACATTTTTTTTTAAGGATTTTGAGATTTTTTTCTGAGTTTACCTTGCATTATGTGCTCTTGGCCCATCTCAATCTTTACTTTTCGATGGGCCTTATGTAGGGTGCATAGTTTTAACCAAAAATCGCCTCCATTCAAATTCCAAGCTTAAATTCCAGGCATTATAAAACGGTGCACAGTTATGGCTATATTCAGAATAAACTAGGGCGGTTGAAACAGTTAGAACAATTTCGCCACTCGCCGCCACTTCGGTTATTTCGAGCACTGATCGTTACGAACTCCTCAACTGCGGTGTTCGTTTCGTTAGTGTTGTCTCCAATGGTTATTACTTGTAATTCTTGCTAAACTTTTGCGCTAAGTTAGTTTCAGATACCTCACGATTTTTATTGATTCCGAGTTTCTTTGATGTGATTTGATCTTTGGTGGAAAAATATTGGAATAATGGAAATCTATTTCAAGTTGCGTATTTCAAGTCATTGCTCAGTATCAACCTATGTTAGTACATAGGTAGACATTTAACTGATAAGGTATCCAATACTACGTTTTTCCTCTTTGATTTATATTTTTGTTGTCTTATTATTGTAAAAACTCACCAAGTATCAGTTTCATATCTGCTAGCTACTTAGTATATGTATTTTTGTAATCTATATAGTCGTACGAATATTATATCCGATACATTTCTTCTCTTGACGATAACGATGTAAGTAGATTTGATAACTTAAAGTGCTTGAGCTGTAATAACGTTTCAAATAAATTTTATTTGTTCTTTATTATCGTAGTTAAATTAGTCGATTGTACATAGTACTTTCATATCGTGTATCTGAAGCTTTGTCAACTACTCATCTGCCAAATAATTAACATCTGTTTATGATTATGAAAACCAGTTGTAACTAAATAAAATCAATGCTACATCCACTCATTGGTGAAACCGAACTTAATTAATATCCGTATATTGGTTAATTACAGTGATATTATTTGTCGAGCAAGTCGAGCAAATATTGTTTTAGATGTACCCGTCACTGTTTTCCTAGTTGTATTATTCACACCGGCTCGTCGACGGAATTGAATTGTAATTAACAAATTGATTACTTATAACGTAGCAGGTGCTAGTTTTGCCAGGTGGTAGAATTTGTGTAGTTCGGTACCCCGTACCACCGCATAATACTCAGTGAAGCAATTTATTGTGTTTCGGTTTGGAGAGGCGTGGTTGCCGGCTATACTAATACACGAAGCAACATCTTAGTTCTCAGGGGTAGCAACGCATCTGTGATAAAATTCAGGTATGATTCAATCGTACTTGGGAATGATTACTGATGTAAATGGGCGGCAGTGACCACTGAACAGTACCATCAGGTGGACTGCATGTTCGTTTGCTACGTATACAATAAAAACGCAGCAGTTGGTAGTCGCGAGCACTACCAATTGTTAAATGATAGCGTTCAAGTATAACTATATTTTTAGGTTGTTTTTATGTATCAAGATAATTGTTCATATCATTTTATGATATAATATGAATATATTTATATCACTTTACAATAAAAAGAAAAAAATAATAATTTAATAAAGTATGGGTTTTATCTACCAAATGTCGTTAACTAACCTTTAACCTCTTGCTAATGATGCATATCTATACGCAGTTTCCTCTGTTCTATTTATTCCATCGACTATTCAGAATATTGAAAAAATCTAGATCTACATTTGAAATAATAATATATTTGTACTTGTGGTTTGTTGAAATGGCATGTATGGGAAAACAGACAGGTAGACTTGATTGATCACATATCAACAGCTTGATTAGGCTGGCGACGCTGACGCTTACAAATGATGTGGGTTTTCATTTATTAGCCCTTTTTATGGTGTACCATCGATTTTTTTGGTAGATTTAGAAGTAATTAGCGCGAACTCTTGAATTTATTAGTTGTATTATATCTAGAGGTATTTGTTTAGATAGCATTGGAACAAATATTTCAGCTAAAACGCAATTTCAATTTCTGAATCGTAGATATTTGCTTTACTAATGCATTTAATAATATTTTACAACATAAAAGATTGATTTGAGAGAAGATAAGATCCAAATACTTCTTAATTGTAAATATATTTTTTTATTCGACTTTAGGCATACATAATTATGAAACCTTCATTTATCGTAAAATGTAAAATAGAAAGTTATGTCTTGTCGCATATTTTATTGAAACAACTATGACTATTTATTTTATTTTATTTTCTTATGTTCGGAAAACATACAGTGTTTTGTCTAT
>DWNR01000065.1:0-28603 GCA_018250455.1 Polygonus leo | reverse complement strand
TATAGCGGCCTGGGTAATCTATAAGAGATATTAATACTTTATATAGCAGAACAACGTTTGCCGGGTCAGCTAGTAACGAATAAAAACGTTGAGTTATTCAATAAAATCCGTAGTGGAATTAAAGCAACGTTGTATTAAAAATATCCGATCAAGTTCGTCGCAGGATTACTGGGACGTCGATCCCGGTTTAATCTACGTTTATCGTCGCACAACAGGCGGGCACGGTCAATAGTAACACCGACGGACGGTTTAATCCTTGTGCTCTATGCGTTATATCGGAAAATTCCGAATTTCCACTTTTTCGGCCGCTACCGGGATTATGTTTGTTGATACCTCCCTTTGGAACAAAGACGTGGAAACGTAAGGATTTAAGCTGGCATGAAAAACACAAATAACGGTTGGAATTTTGGTTTTTGGCAAATGTATTGGCAAGGTGTGTATGGCAAATTTATCTGTTGACAATCTGACTGAAGCTACGATACACCAACATTGTAATAGGATTAAAATAAAAAGTTATTCCTAAATCTCAAAACTTAATCTCATTTGTTTCTCTTTCTTTAAGAAATTTCATAATCGATACATTGTATGATTCTTCACGTGATTAAATGTAATAGTAATTATAATTATAAGTTATATTTAGCGAAATCAGATCATATGTTATATTATGATATATTACGTCATTATTGCAACATGCTTAAGTTTAAATTAAAGACATAACTAGATCAATTTCAGACAAATCAAGTGAAGGAAGGAAAGTGATAGACAAGTGGTATCAGATAAACCCAGGTCCATGTTAGGTTATCAGTCTTTGTAATAGCATTTAGCGCAACTAGGTCGAACCGATATTATTATTAAATTGTGTTCGCTTGATGCTAGTAAACCTGACACTGTGAATCTATACTACCAATTTGTGTAGTACATAAATGGAATAAAGAATACAAATGGGTATATTTTCGTTAATTAAAAATTTGGGTAACTACAATCAATAGCTCTTAAAGAGCGCTTCACTAAATATTCCAAGAAGATCTACATTCCTTCTACGTATTTTATTCATTAAATTTAGTTGAACGTAATTGTACCTGCCTAAACTTTATTTACGTTGTCTAAAGCAAAATTACGAACCTTCTTTGTATCATGACCCATGAAATATAAAACGAACTTTCCTGTCTATCAAGAAATTTACATTAACATTTTAGTGAGTACGAAGTTGGTAATTGTACGAATTTTCGGAACAGAAACAGAATAGTTTATCAAAGAGCACTTTTATTTAGTAACAGTATTTGCTGAGGCGAAGATAACGATTCATAATGGCTTTCGCTAAGAATTATTGATACTTTTGACATCATTTCAAATTGTTTGTACTGTGGTGTGCTGTTTCTTTTTGTTATTTATATTCAGACTAAATGTTTACGCTTTTTATTGTTATACGCCATTAGATTATTGTCATAAAACTACATTAGTTACATTTATCATGTTACTACGAAATAATATGCAAGAAATAACATGTTTTTTATTATTGTGTAACTAGTTTGCGCTTATGTTAATGTAATAAATACACTTAATTATATTTACTTACTTATACATTTAATTTATTAACCATTAACAAATCAGTACTTTTCGACTACAAGAACAAATTACATTTAACCTAATCACCGTGTGTCTAATAATAGAACCGTCTTCAGTTGTGTGAACGACTACTCAATATAATGACGATCAACCATCAATCAATATGTTTGCTGATCCTATTACTAGACGCACACAAACGAGAGAAAACAAACAAAAATCTTCACAGTTAAACTTGAACGATGAACAACTGTGAACAATCATTACAGAAACACAAATAATGAGTTCAACGAACTTGTTTTGAACGACTACGCAATTGTTGTAAATAGTACTACACACGGCCTAAACATTATTTGAAGAAATATTTCACGCCACAAAAATACTATTACAAGATTGTGCTATAAACTAACTCCCACTTTTAGGTCAAAACGTGTTACATCTCTAAACAACTTTACGATCGTCACTACTGATTTAATAACCTAAGACAAGGATTTATTTTCAAGCCTATTTTGGAGTTCTTTGAAATCTCAGTTCAATGACAGAGGCTTTCAGTCTCTAAAATGTTAAAAGTAAAGAAAAATGCAATAAAGCAACAACAGGGCTGAGATTATATTAAACCAAAATAAATGCTGAAGATAGAACAATAAGCTTTTACAACATTAATAACGTTGTAAAAAGAGATTTAAAAGTATTGAACTTGAATGTCGCAAAAGGTTAGTCCAAGAGAGGTGTCAAGTTGAGACAAGTCCAGGTTGTTTACCTGGCAGCCGCGACACAGCGATATATTAAACTTAAATACTCCACCGAATTAGTCACACTTACTGAATATGGACTCGAATTTCAATCAGGTAAGATTCATAATTATATATGTTAATCTACAAGCGAATATTGTTTTAAATGTGAAATTAAAAGTCACTGAACGTCCTCCTTCAGTTTGTTAACCTTTAACCTCTTATTGACGATACATCACTGGCATTATAAAAAGTGTTCATGTTCATACGTCGGCCTACGGACCATCCGAATCGATTTACACAAATGTAGCGTGTATCACAAATGCATAAGCGTTCAAAATAGTATGGGAGATTAAATCGATAAATCGAATGTCGCTTGCGAAGTCTCAATAGTATGAAAATCTGTATCGAATATTTGATCGAGTGACGCCAACATGACGAAATCGCTGAGTTGTATCGCACGCGAAAATTGTCCCATATATTATTCGCGAGAGCTTGATAATGAGGCCATTGAACTCGGTGTTTTAGGTACGTAGTGTAGGTATACCTAATGTTCGTCGGGTATACACTATTGAGAATGAATCGGCGCGGGTGGACGCGATTTTAGAAGTGACAAAATATATAGTGCTCATTTGTTTTATGTCACACGAGATATAATGGTAAAGAAGTCATTTCTTGTAATTCTTGTTTTTGTATCGGGGAACAAATAATCACCATCATTGATAGTAGGATGAATATTATAGCGCTTGAAGTAATATATTTTTTTTAAATATAAAGAAAGCTCTTTAATAAAACGTAAATATAATAAAGAAAAACTACAAATTAATAAATATTACTAGCTGTTTTATTTTAAAATAAAGTAGACAAAGCTAATAGTGTTAATATTGGGGGAACATTCGAAACAATTAGAGATATAGACGGAGTTCTTAACTTTAATAGTTTAAAAGTTATTTAGCAATATTTTAATGTTATATTAAGATTTTCTTTCGGACGATGCCCACGTTCATTAACCGTTACCTTCTGAGTCACGGTACCGATGACTTCTGATGAACGCTTACCTGAAAAAAAGAACCATCATTAGCATTGAAATTAATTTGAAGAATTTTATTTGCAGTACATTTTTATAATAATGGTAATAAATTATGCAAAATGTGGTGCTGATTCTGTTGAAGTGTTTAAAGTAAGCTTCAGATTTTTTTATTTTACTGTTATTACTATGGAGTAATTTTACAACAAATTTGTTATAAAAACTATTCTAAATTTCAAGTAATTATAAACGTCAGAAACGACGAATCGTAAGGTACATTTATAAGGAATGTTTTATTTGTAAGTAAGAGCAGATTGAGAAACTCTAACATATGAACCTATTATGGGAAATTCCCAAATATGTCCCTTACTATTACTACTACGAATTTAAAAAATATGACGTAATGGATTGTTTGCTTATGGATTCCGTCTACCACTATGGTTGAACGACCGGCCAAATTTTTATAAAGTCTCCACCCAGATTTCAAAAACAAAAAATGATAATAGTATGTAACTATGCATTATTCATAGTTTATCGTCCATATGTGTGGTTGGTGTATTATCTTTCACATGGACGCCATTCATGTATTCCGATATTTCCGATCCAGATATTTAAATTTTGATTATCTTCGCCTCTGGTGCATAAAGAATGTGTATTATTAAAGTTTATGGTAAATTGTTGGCATCGTACGGTAGCACGGTAAATCTGTAATCTCGGTGAAATGCTTGTAGCTATGCTATTTCTTTATCTTTACATGCGATTCTCCTATCGCTTGTATTGTTGCAATATGAGTAACAATTGACTTCAGTATTATAAACAACCTTAATTTGATGTTTCAATCCCAATCTAAAATATACGATGCGCCCTAAAAACTAACATTTGAAACGGTCACTTCTTCACAATTAAACTAAATTGACTAAGTTCTGCCAATCGATATAATTTTTCCCAAACATTTCAAGTTTCATCCAACTTTATCAAACTCTTCGAGTATCTACAAGCTCAACTTTAGATATGTACGGTTATGGCCCTGCATCCAGTGCATGGTTGGTTGCGCCTCCCTCAGCAACCGTGGTTACCTCCATGACCACTTTCTTCCCTATTGCTTTAAATTACGTAGCTAGAAGCTACGAAGGGCGTATAAAATTCGCTTCGCTTACCTCACTTTATACGATGTATATTGGAATATTCCGGGGTATAACCACTGAAATATTATAATATTTTTCGCGATAAATTCTTATGTGTGCGTGAAAAACGGTAACAAAAATGACTTTAGGGTTATGGTAAGCCTTTTATGCCTCAGGGGCTATTGTGTTTGTGTATTAAGAAAGTTTATTGGTTCTGACATATGTTAATAAAAAATAATAACTGGGTAATGGAGTATTTTGTATAATATATAACGTCAAGAGTGATTTTAATACTTTTAACAGGAACTTGACACTGCTCAAAATAAAGTAAAATGATGAATGTCAAGAAACGGTTAATACCTATCTACATAAAGTACCTGTTAATAACATTGTTAAAAACGTCAAACGAACCATAAGAGCGCTTCGTGTAGAAAACGAGGAAATAGCAATAAAATCTTTGATGTTACATCATGTAGAAAACAGGCATGTTATTTATGATGTAGACGACTTTAGACGAGGTACCCTCTATGAGATTCAATTCGAACAATACATAACAGCCTCCTTTACAGAAGCCACATTCAAAATAATTTTGGTCAATGAACGCTTACACAGGAGCGTCACAAACAAAGCACCATCATATTTAATGCTGACTTCGAACGGTTCAGCAATAAAGGTGGAATATACGGGTAAGGCTGCGTTCACACAAAGGCGTTGAACTAACAATGTTGTATGTACACGAAGTATAGTATGTAGAGTTACTAGATTTTAAGAATATAGTTCAATACTAGCTGAATTACATGCACACAGGTTTACTTGAATAGCATACTTTAATATTTTTTGTGTATACGCAATCTAAGGCACGGGTTTTAGAAAGATTTTGACTTGTACAAACAATTAACTTGTAAAAAATCTTGAAGTACTTCTAAAATCTTTAACTAATACTATCAACATAACCGTCTGTTATAAGATTATTTCTTAAAATTACCTTACCATTAAAGCTGTATAATGTACTCTAATTTATAACCGTCATATTTTCAATTTTAAGCTATATTATAAACTATTCATAATAAACATATTACTGTCGTGCTACTGGATAGGTATACTTTGAAATTCAGCGCATCATCTGTCATGATAATTAAATGCGAATTGGTGGTTGGATTCTTTTGAGAAAATATCTTATGTATTATTACGATATTTTTCTTTTTAAAATTAATTTAAAAAATTAAAGAAAATTAGACCCCTTTAGTGTAAAAAGCCATACTATCATTACTACTATCATTACATGCTTATTTTTTTAACAGTTCAATGTGTACACGGTCTAAGCAAACATGGGTGAGGAGGTTATGAAGTATTCTGTAGTATGGCTTGGTTCCGTCGGATTTGATTTGATTTCGCTCCGTTTTCCGTTCGTTCCCATTTCGTATTATGTCTTCTCGAGCTACGAAGCTTTATTTTATTCTTTGATGTTTTGTGTTTAAAGTAACACTGGCAAGCTTTTGATAGGCTTCTTTGAGGTGTGAATTATTCCCTTTTACACTTTTCCACTTTATTGGTTTACGATGTAATGTAATAAACTGAGTGGTACAATGACTAAGTGCGAAGAGGCCCACGACCAGCGGTGAGACTCAATGAGAGTTTTCTATTTTTATTCTTATTAACCGATTTCAAAAAAAGGTGAAATCTCTTCCTTCACTTCATATACCTCGTTCTTGGCACTGATATCAAAATTATCAATTAATCTTTACATTTTAGTTCATATTGAAGTCGGTTCTATTTTTGGTCAAACTTTTTCTTTTGCTAGAGAACAAAAATCGTATTGAGTAATAATTATATAATGTATGCTTTAGCTCTCTAAATCGTGACACTAAATATTAAACTTCAGAATTGATTGATAATTTGAAATTGGCTTGAAAGCACTGTAGCAGATAAGATCGAAGGTAGACAAGGTAATTGCGGGTTATATTTGTATCAAATCAACGTCATCTATTACAGAAAATACAGCTTTGGTAATTACAGCAAGTACCGCATTTTCTGCGCTCACAGGAAAAGGGCATTTTATAATAACTTCCTGTTCGAGCTCTATCTTCTACGATTACAATCTTACCGAGATTTATATTAATAAAAACATTTTCATATGATATCAAATGAATTATTTTATCTTTGACACTATTTGCATTAATGGTTAGGATATAATTTATTCTAATCTTTTCACTACAAGATCAAAGGTATTGATGCAATTAAAAAACCCATAGATAGATTTTAACATTTAGAAAGTCTATCTTAGGTAATTAACATTTGAGAGAAAAGTTATTATTTATTTACACGACAATGCCAAACATGATATAGATTGAACAGGAACAATATAGAGAGCAGGAAACAAAAAGTACTCAATTATTAGTTTGAAGGCATCATAATAACGGCTTTATCCGTACCGTAGCGGTTTCGTCAGGTATAAATCGTTCCAAACACCTCAATATTACCTGCCATTTTTACCCATACAAAAGGCAAAGGAAAATGTTACTGCAAAAAGAAACGTTAGAGAAATTTACGATAATACACGTTAAAATATACATAATAACAAAAAGGAAAACATTTGGAAGTTTCCACAGAGTAAACACGGGCTATGATAAAGTAAAGTAGATTTTTGGGGAAACTCCAACCTTTATTGGGTGCTTTCAACTGAAATATAATCTGCATTGTGGACGTAAAAAGTTGTCAGAAATAAGATTAGGTATTTCAGATTATACATGGTTCTGTTCTACATAATTAACTTACAAATATATGAGAAATGCAATTTTAGTTATTTTTACAATTTTAAGAATTTTAAAAATATTTTGTGTACATAAACATACCTATAAAAACATAAACTGTCCGCAATCATTCTAAAGGTAGTATAGAATACTTTATTATGACATAACTTACTTTTGATACAAATCTGATATTATTTATAATATAATGGTTGTCTTCACTAGAGGAAGTAGTTGATTATTTCTAATTCATATCATTTCAGATGTCGTTGAATTCGTACACAGGTAATAATTACTCAACTAGTTCTAAGTAGATTTTATGAAACTAAAACTTTTCATTAATAATAATTGTTCCAGCAGTTTAAATAAGTATATTTGTACTTAAAATATTGTTTTCATATTTGGGTTAGAACGAATTACAACACAACTACACTTCTATCATTTTTGGCTTATTACAAGCCGTACAAGAAAACGTGATTTAATAAAACCTAATGTTGCATGACCAAGCACAATGATATATGTATCTTTGTTAGACGCTTTCATTACCCCTTTACAAGTTCTTAAATTAAAGATTCCTGAATCCTGCAGGATCAAGACTAAAACCGATCACAACGGATTTAAAATCAAGATCCGCTGAGTATTAAAACCGAAAGACAGAGCACTTTGGCACAAAAAAAGAAACGAACAAAAATCTCAAAGTCGTTTAGAACGAATCGGCTCCTTCATTATCGCTAGATTTATTGCTTTGAGAATATCAGACTTTTTCAATATATTGATTTGAATTATAGAAAACCGTGTGGTGAGCTGACGTGTTGATGGAAACTGAAGTTTACGAAGTATTCACAATGATTTTAAAAATAATATAACTATTCCAAAGGAGTATGACAGTACAGACAGAAAGATCAAGCCAAATCTCAGCATAATAAACCTTGAGTTTTCAGAAATAAATGTGGGAAGTAATGTGTTTCTGTGTACAATTTTGCAAAGTACTTTCCTCTAAACTTTTTATAATATACCACAAAGGATAAAAGAGCAGTCTGACAGACAGAAGCAAAGAAGACAGAAGCTGTTACAAGTAAAATAAAAAGTTAACTTACATAAAAAATACCATAAAATTACCTACTGGTACAGAAGGTCAACTCTATCAAATATTATAATCAACCGTGATATTTATGGTTGAAATTTGATCGTAACCATATACAGGATGATGTCAAACTTACTTTATAAGGCATGTTGTTTCACGTAGGTGTTAGTTTTACACCAAACGGTACAGCGAATGTCAAATATAAATGAGCTGTGCAATATAATCTTGACCTTAATAAGCTTGATGATTTAACTAGTAATATACCCAGGTTCGGTTCGTTTAAGTATAAGAAATTTTATTTTAATTGTATATATGATGATGTACAGGTCCATCAAAAGGATAGTGGTATAGTATATGTATCATTTTGGTAGCTGTTGGCTTATACAAGCTAAATCACGCAAAAACTTTTATATTGTTTCTGCATGCATAGAATTTGTTACAAAAAATAAGATTGCAAATACCTTTTTCAAATTAGACCAAAATAAGAAGACGAAAAGTACTTAATAATGATTCGAATTATGCACTTTTTGTATTTTATTTTATTACAAAATATAAATAAATTGAAAAAAAAAAAACAAGTAAATTACTCTAGTAAGTAGTACATGATTAAACTGTAGAGAATGCCTTTGATGTTTCCTTCATACGTGATCTAACACAAAAAATTGAATTCTTGAAACTAGTGTCTACATTATGTCTAATTCATAAAAGTAAAACACCTATTACACCAAATTGCCGTCCAATAAATATAAAAATTGCACGGCATTTCAAAAAAGCAAACGAACATTCGCACGTACATCTGCTTTGACTATACACGTATTTCGCCTCTAATCCCTTCTGACATGTGCTATAATCGCGTGCAGAGTAATGGAAGCATGAACTGCCTTCAAGAGGGCCTTCGAATAGCTATCTGTCATTATTGACCGTTTTTACACAATTAGGAGATCATTAAGACTTTGTAAAGGATTAAGGTACAGCGCCATCTGTTGTAGCAAAAAGGACACGTTTGCGTTGTTTTGTAACTTGTTTTTGATTGCTTTGATGATGACTGAAATCGTTTAAAGGTTTTTCCGTGATATTATCTAACTTTTTATTAGAAGTACGAGATGGTTTAATATATAAATCCATTAAATTATTTGAAATATTATCAGACGTATTAATGCGTTCTGAATCGTGTAAAATCGGAATTATTTCGGTTTAATAACTATTATCCAGTATTTCTCAGCATATTAAAGATTTCTAATGAAAGTAAACTTATCGGTTATAAGGAACATTCAAAATAAACAAAAAGCCCTATATCTATACAATATGCCCATAATAGATAAGTCCTACCTTGAATCGATAAGAAACTGACGACTGAGTATTAAGACTGGATTTCTCGAGAAATATATTTGTAATACGTACCATCTTCAAATTAATATATTACAAAAGACAGAAATAGTTTCAGTGGCACTACTGTTGTATTAGACTTTTTAGTAGAAGAATTAGAGAAGCATGATGACAAAATTGCTATCATCATTATCTTAATACAAAAAAGACGTTCTAACATTTTCCTTATATCACATGATAAAATATCTCTATATTTATTTCTTCCCAGCATTCATTTTTAAATTCTCTCCAGAATACAGCCTTATTTCACAATTTGCTGCGTCGAGTTCGCTTGAAATCGAAACATTGGAAATAAAAGAAGCGGGCGTAGACAGAATATAGAAAAGTAAAATGTGAGATGATCCCGTGTTTGTGTGTTGAAAGAAAATTTATTGATATTGAAAATCGAGTTAAGCAAATTTCTAACACATGATTTATACATGTTTGCAATCTTAGTCAGATATAATTTGAAAGAATTGTTAATATTACTAACAATACAGATAACAATTTATCAGTTTAACGCTTTGAAGTTTATATATTTCTAAACTTTTTATAGGTATCCTAATCAAACCGTGCATCAAAGAACTAAAATGAAATAAATTTATGCAAGGTAAAATGAGAATATTAGGATAAACACAAACAATCTTATGAAGGAAAGTATAGGATGAATTTATCTTGAATATATTTTTGTAATACATAAAATATTTAATTGATAAAAACAGATTTTAATCAAGTAATATATGAGAAGTGAAACTAATAAGTTTAATATGAACGAAATATAAATCACTTAATTCCAACTCTATGCGTCTTGTTCTACCCCAGACAATTTACATTTTTCCGACATTAAACTGCTGCAAATGAAACTAATTTCCAATTATAAAGACGCAAATCCCAAAATCATACACAGCCATAATACTAAAATGTAAATAATCGGTTTCTACACTTGTTAGTTATTATTTCACGAAACGCGATATTATTCCAGTGGTCTTCATTATACAAATCACGCACCTCACTCCGACTGAGGGCATGGTGATAAGCGGAGCGGAAAGAGAATTAGTTTAAACATGGGTCCGGTGAAGTAGTGATACGTGAAATGTGATTGTTCAACTTCTGAACTCACTAATGGACCTCTGATTATTACATATAATAATCTGTGCTCAGCTGTGGGAACTAATTAGATTATAATAATATGAGGAGTTTAGTAGTTTTTGAGGGGGTTTGGTAATTATTAAAATTGACATCAAAATGATTAAATTTATTATTTATTTACGTCCATTTTAAACGATGAAAATCTTTACTTATATTAAACTATTTTAAACATTAAATATCCTTGTATAGTCTTACTGATATGCAAATGGTTAAGTAAAAAATATTATACTTTTACAATATTGTCTTTCCGCTGTACTCAGTCCTCCTCCGAAGGCGTCTAGCCTTCACAATCCGTATTTTTTTAAACTCATTTCGTAACTATATAACCATCCATTGAACAGATAAAAATCTTAAATGGAATTACTTTGCGTGTTACTTCCATGTTCTAAATTTGGGGGAGATCTAATACTACTAAATTCAAAACACCACGTTTTAGTATACTCCGCTTCGGATATGGAGATTTTTAATTCGGCCGGATTTAGATTTGTTAAAACAATGGCTGCGTGAACAATAATTACACCGTCAACGATTTAGTCGTCAAGATTGTTAAAATGAGATGTTGAAACGTTCAACACGGATTGTGTTTAGGGTATACCATTACATGCACTCGAAAATTCAGATTTTATTCCGTTACAACGGCCAATTTGTGTTATCATACATGTGTATCATTTACATTTTGTTACACCGGTTTCTTTCACTGTAATATTATGGGCGACAATAATGTTAGTAATACAGATAAAAGGTTGTTCTGGAAGATAAGACCTAACATTATCTTTAAAGTACACATAAGTTTATTAAATAAATGTAAGCAGGGAAATAATTAAAAATCCAAGCAACTATAAGCTTGATATTACTCAAGTAAGTTCTTATTAAAGCTTAAGTGAAGATATCTTTCATGAACGAGCAGGCATCATTTATGACAAGGTTAATAGCTTTGGCTATTAATCCTACCCTAATCCACCTCTTAAATATGACTTTGATGAAATGGAGGACTTTGGTGAAATTAGTAAAATGAATGAGCATATAAATTTCAATAAGCTTAGCTCAGGGCTATACAGTGAAACGAATTGACCTTAAGCTGTGTATAGACTGGTAGAGGACGCAGTATCAATTGTTTTATGACCCGAACGTTCTTTATGTAACATTTTCAATCCATGACGTTAACATTCAAGTGAAATAAAATAATGTGCTTTCATTTGCTGAAATAAATATCCAGCCCCATAAATCTGACTGAAAAAAGTAGAGCAAACGTTAGAGTTAAAACTTTCACATCACGTATATGCATAGGACTTCACATTAATCTCTGAATGCATGGTGCCAAGATAGTTCTCTAAAAATCCAATTTAAGCAGTTACAACTCACGTACGTACAATTTGTGTGGCAAACGCTCTTGACTTTTATTGGTCGTTATGCTGATAATATTGGGAGTCGTGAGAAGCGAGGTTGTTTGCCTTTGATTCCGTTTCCATGGCAACCTTCTATTGTAAAAGACTCACAATCTATTCGAAGCGGACTTCCACCTGGCCACCTGTTTCTTTTATGTTCACTCATCTTTTGAATTTTATTGGATTTGCTACATTGTGATCTGAATCGCCGAGTTCCTCAACAACTTGATTCGGTATCGGTTTTATAGCTCGAGACGCGTTCAGTTTTATTTTACTTCGACGATTTCTATTCGAATTTCTTCCAAAGATATTAGAATTGTGTGGGAAATATTTATGAGATTTATCTGTACAGTAAAATAATGTAGTCGAGCAACTCAGTGTTGCGAAATCAAACGAAGCTATAAACATTTTAATCTTAATGACCTAAATTGCAATATCCTGCAGTTACTACACTTAATTATTGGATCACACGTGAGTCAAACAGATTGTTCTCATTACAAAATAACATTGAAATAATGAAGAGTTTGTTTTTGTATATTTCTTGTATATTATAATATATGTAAAATATTTTATAATTGAAACACACATTATTATAAACTAGGCTATCTTAATTAGTGTATTAGATGTGCATTATTTTATACGATCCTTGCATGTAATGGCTGACTTCCAAGGGATTGTCCTCGATATTCCCATCCGATTATATCAAACACATCAGCTATAACTGTCGAATCAGTAGCCAAGAGATGAAACTTATGATTATTTTGCATCTCTTCCTGCTAATTCTCTGAAGGTCATGGCCATTTCTGTTGCATTTTCGCGTGTTCATGTAATTCTCTATTTTAGTCTTTATCTACAATCATTACAAGTACGAACAGCTCTAGAAAGGAACAATGATATTTAAATTTCAAGGCTCTTGTCCCGTTCAAATATCATCACTGACAGTCAAGACGCTGTCCTCTTGAATTATATTCAACATCTTAGATACTCTTATATTTTTTACCTTTTTTCCTAATAACTTATTTATTGCTTCTTTTTTGTATTCGTTTCTTTATTTGCTTTTCAATTAGTCCAGTCATTTCTTAACGCAAAAACTTATCTTTAATTTTATATTACATCAGTTTATGTCTTGAGACATTTATTTACACTTAATATTTGTTTTATTCGCCTACATATACCTAACAACTAAACACAATAATAATAAATGAGATTCATTTCTTTACACAAACACAATTTACATGATAACGTAGTATTTCTTTAAAATTTAAGTTTAAAAAATTAATCTTTACACATATTTTCATTGTTCACATTAATTTGTCGATCGTATAAATATTGCATTTTCGTAACCTTGCAGTACTCGAATATCGTCGAAGGTTATACAAATATTATATGTTGACTTCGCAAAATTTATTTTGGAGCTAATGATTCTCAAATTAGCAATTGAAAATAAACTTGATTCTTCTATAATATATTTGTATATTAATATTAATTTTAACACTTAAGGCGAATTTTCGATCCAATATCTCAGTTGTATCATCATTAATGTTTTATGATTTGCTTTGCTGAATACGAATCATTACAGCTTTGGTCCATTGTCCTAGCAATTCATCCATTCATATTATAAATTCGTTATCCCTTTATTAGTCATATAATTTTCATTTCAGAACGAAAAATATGACTTATATTGATCGTACGATATGTATTATATATAAATAAAAATAGAATGTGTCCAGTTTGTAATGTTTTATTTATGCCCTGGGTATGATTGTTTGATGTTTTTTGTGTGACTATGGCAATCGCAAGTAAAACATGGTATGAACTTTTAGCGCACAAACTGTTAATTGTTTATTTTCCATTAATTTTATTGTTTCGATTAATTCGGTGCGTATCCCAAGAGTCTTGAGGTCAAAATAATCGAGAATACATTTTTTATCTGCTCTAACCTCGCGTAAATTACGAAACTGCCTTAGTATTCGTTCCGTTCGCATGTTCGAATTACGTGATCATTATACGTTCTAACACCTCTTAATCAGGGCCGTACGTACGAATCACCAAAGAAACTTGACCTTCTTTTTTACGTCGAAACGCGAGTAATGGGTGCACATTTCGGATTGTTTCTTCGATTTGTGTTACCTACTACAGCTTTTGTACTTCTTATTTCATTGGTTTGTTACTCACTCGATAATTGCTGTGTTGTGGAAATTGCTACTGAGTTTAAGTAAAATGGTGGTTTGGTTTCACTAACAATTACTTGCAGTAGTACATTTATTTTGTACGTCGCGTTCACATTATTTATTGTTTATGAGTCAAATCCCAAATTATACTCTTAGCGTCCATGAAGATTCTAAGGTCTCCTATTGCCTATACCTATGCCATTTTAATCCAGAAAATGTCTTTTCAACTCCCTTTTAACTAGCAGTTGCAGTTTTACAGTGTGCAGTTGTGATCTCAAGATTTAATAAACATATGAAAATCAACTTAACAGACGTAACCTCAGAACCTCAGCTTCGACTACCAGAATCTTAACCACTGAACTAACTGATATTTATAGTGATATATAGAGAAATAGAATCGCGTGCAATGTATAACGCAAATATAAGCAGAATTATTGCAATAAATTATAGTTTATTCAATTACTCTATATAATCTTAATTGCAGTCAATTATACGACAAAAACATTACACATAACACGATATGCCAAGTATTACAACTTTTTTTAATCGATATATCAAACGAGCATGCAGACCCTGACATTAAGAACTGTCTCCATGGACGTTCATGACCATCAATAAACTTCTCTAAAAAGCACATGGAAACCCATGAACCAGAGGCAGCGTAACTGATTCAATTTCGGCCCTTTATAAGATTAATATTGCAAGCTGATTTTGGAGTATTTGAAGGTAGTTATCACTTTCATTCCTATGAAAAATTCGTGAGAAAATTTACTTCAACTTGAAATAAAAGAATATTGGTTTTCTAATAACAACACAATGTAAATGTAATAATAATTATAACAGTAATGACGTAAGTACAACGATCCTGCAGCCCATTTGGTGGTAAGGTTGGTAGTAGGTCACTGCCGCAAATGTATGTGACATTTGTAATGAACCGCAAGTGCGATTGAATCCTGCCTTAAGTTGACCACATGACCACACCTGAAGACTCGCTCGTGTGTACAAGATTTGGTTTACGGAGCATTATGGGTGGCAGTTGTACCACATCAGTCTACCACCTGGCAATTTATGAAGGTGAGCGGAATAGCTTATAGCATGCATATTGGTTAATTTTCGGCTGCAAAGCTTACAAATATCTCATTTAAATGTATGAATAAAACAAGTTCTATAAATCGCTGTATAGACCATTTAATAGGCCATGTGGCGCTATTGGGAACAACATAATCAATATTATATTATGTTCTACGCATATCATTTACAAATGTTAATATTAAACAGAAGGGCATATTGCTAATAGATGCGTAAATAATCCTTGGGCATTGATGTCGCATAAAAACGATATTAAATATTAATATGAAAAATGTTGTGATGATTATTTCTTTATTTTGAAATAATGGTTAGAAACTGACTTAGGCTATTTTGCAAGCTTTAATGCTAATAATATATAAAGTAAATACAATATATAAAAATCATTACCAGGAATCATTATTGTTTTTTCAATAGGCATATTGAAATTATATACCTATATATTATATCAACAGTACCTAACCTACCCAGTGATACCTATTGAACCTTGAATATACTTACTGTAGGTACTGAAAATTATATTTGTTTTAATCAATAATACTACAACTATAGTACTAATATAGTATTTTAAAACACAAAAATATCAAATCGAAAAGTCTTTTCGGAATTAATTAAGAACACTTGCACGCAAGTTTATTATACAAAGATTGGATTTTATTTTCAGTCGATATCTAATACCGAGTAGTATTCCATTTCAAATGATTATTTTTATTCATATTACTGTCCGTCTATAAGATTAGAAGCGGACTCATATAAATTAAAAAACAAATCTTCAAGAAACGACGATTTAAAATTTAAAAACAAATAATTTATTCAAGTTAAAATAAAAAATATTTAGAGCCAGACTTTTCAGTCAATAGAAAAATCCTATATTCAGATATAAAGACGAATCGTAAAAGTTCAGATAAAATTTATGCAGGAAGCCCAACTTGGCGCTGGTCACTGCCAAGTTGCGATTTATTACGGGGCCCAACCTGCCAGTATATTTCTTTTCTTACTAATATCATGTTCGGACGCGATCTTTTTTTGACAAATTATAGCCAAGTTAAATCGACCAGAAAGTATTTCTGCTACAGTTTTTATCTATATATATAAAAGGCAAAACTGATTAACTGACTGACATATCAACGCACAGCCGAAACTACTGTACCTAGAAACTTGAAATTTGGTACAGGGGTTCCTTTCATGATCTAAGTGAGCACTAAGAAAGGATTTTTCGAAATTCTACTCCCAAGGGGTTTTCGGCTTCTGAGCGGACGAAGTTGCGAGCAAAAGCTACTATTCTATAAATTTTTACTGAAGTCGTTTTTCATTTTAATATTCATATTAAATTATAGTCGATCGAAATTTTAATGTTTAACTTTACTGGGTCACTTGTTGCTTAAAATATGTATAGTAATAATTTGTTCAAACTGTAAATGTAGTTTAAAATAATGAACGTCCCATTTAGTTCTTAAAGTATTTATTCCTTTTAAATAATTAATTTTTGGATTTACATTCTTAAATTATTATAACTTAAATATTATAAATGAACTGAGAACTGAATTATTATCCTTTAAGTCAATTTAAGCATATCTTTATGAACAACCTACATCAGATAGAAAAACGGACGGTTCTCAAATGAATAATTATTATATTTATACGTATTATGTTAAATACCGTCGTCAATCTATTGTGAACGCATTTATTAGTTAATTGAGTAATTAATCGTAACATTAATCAATATTTTCTTCAATATTAAATATTTGTATACCCTACCAGGTTAAATTTGGAGATCTATATTAATTTTATATAACATCATGTTGCATCATGTTTTATATAACATCATATAACCCATATTTCTACAAAAAAATGATTTGATTTGATTTAGTATTTTTTTAAATAGATCCACAAAAAATCACATCTTCATATGTATTTTTTTATAGTACAAAGGTAGCAAACGAGCATGCACTCCACCTAATGGCAAGTGGTCACTGCCGCCTATGGACATCAGTAATCATACCCAAGTAAAATTAAATCATACCTAAGTTTAATCACGGATGCGTTGCTACCCCTGAGATATTGAACCTCGTGTATAAGTGTGACCGATAACCACGCCTCTGCAAACCAAAACACAATCAATTGCTTCACGGAGGATTAAAAGGGTACCTCCTCGGTCGAAAAAATGAGTAAAAAAAATTACCGCGAAATTCGCGTGAGGTACCAAGCACATATCCCCCATAAACTGGAGTTTTCAGGGGTTCAAACTTAGCGAGTGTAATTAAATCGGCGACGTTACATCAGGCTAACTCGATTCCACAAGAGACATCCCGGTTGAGCAAAATTTAATTTGACTCCAATCTGTATAATTGGGCAACGCAGCCATTATCAGGAAAACTGGTTTTACACACTAGCGACGGGCGAAACGCGGCGCTTTTAACGTTAATCTTTTTACTCTTTACTATTAATTTTTTTTTAATTTTTCCGCTCTTTGGAGATCATTCAATCAATTGCTGGAGATGAATTTTAAATACCTCTTGTTTTGACTAGTGTTTCCATATGAAATGCAAATAATAATAATGTAAACAAATATTAATCTGAGTATTCTTTTTCTGTTACGGGTACAAAGTCTGTCATCTGAATTTAGTACCAGAAAGTGGAAAGATGCTAAAGAATCTGAAATGAAGTACCATTTCGTTTTACATTTGTATGTATATAAAAACTGATATATAAATTCAAATGCAAGTAGTCAACATCCTATAACTTATCGATTTATCAAATACCAGTAAATTAGGCCTTGACATGAACATTATATACATTCATTTATTTGAACAGAGAACATAAAGAGCACTTCATTCTCATTTTACTATCTTATATTAAGTCGCCAACATCTAACACTAAAATATAAACAATATTAATACCGTAACCGTTAGCCGTATGAAGCGTCTTAAGACCTTGCGCAAACGCTTTCGAAATGTGCTGCGTACAATACTTTACTCTAACCACCCACACAGCATCTAGCAAGAAGATACACGTTCCCGCAAAGTTGCCTCTCCCACAAAAACCATTCACGCTATTCTCACCTTTAGGCAAAACCAAATAAAGCCCTGAATCGTCTGCATGTGCCACTCGAGCTCGTGTTACCACGTTGCCCATTGTAGTCAAGTTGGTTTTGTATTACTGTACATAATTTATAGGCACAATGAAGATGTAATTTTACGATTATCGTCCCCGTAATGGGACATTTTGCTACTGATTGGGTTTCAACGTCTTTAATGTATCGTCACTAATTGAAAACGAGGATAATTGGCGTTATGTGGCAACAGACGTTGTTATCACTAGCACGTGCCGTGGCTTTGCTTCTATCTAGTGCAATGACAAAACTGTTTAGTGTTTTGGTGGTGAACTCTTCGAATTCTACCAAATGAAGGCCAGCGCCTTAGCTACCTATTTCCTTGTAACGGTTGCTTCTTTGCAAATTGTATTTCGGAAAGAACCATCTGGTACCCAGTCGATCGTCGAAGGCCGAGGCCTAAATAACCCATCTACTAATTTTTTTATACTAATTTGTGTTTCGGTTGGAAAAGTATGGTCATCGTTTAGTCTGCACGGGAGTAGCAAGATAAGTGGTACGACCTCAAGTAGCACTTCAATCCTACATGAGTATGATTACAAATTTCCATGGACGGCAGTACTTATTACTATGTAAACTACGTACTTGTTTGCTACTTCGATACTATTTGAAAATAATAATAAAGGTCGACATGGTCAATTTCGAGAATTTTGACGGCATATGAAGACGTTCTAAATCTAAATAACTCTCAAATTCTCATAGTGAAATTAGTTAAAACGACATAAAAATATAGTAGTGTATAAAATTTCGAAGAAAGAATACTCATATGTCACTTAAACATAAACTTCGTGAAATATATTAGTAATATTATTTTAACACCAGAATACAATACAGACAAACTTATAAACGAAATACGCTATAGCAGAGAAAATTGGTTTGTGAATGGTATTATTAACTAAGCAGCCGCAGGTGTAGGCAAAATGCTCGGTGGTTTATTAGGACACACTGAAGGAGATCCAGTCCTACAAGGCGAATATTAATATTACGAAACCTTTGTTATTGCATAAAATAAGTTTGAACAGCGCCTTATATATAAGATTCGTAATAAAACCATTTATGACCAGAAGGATTTAACGACAGAAGGAAATATAGAAAGTACTGAAGTTGGTGTAAAATCATTAGTTTGTTTTGGAGTTATTATAACAGTATGAAAATTTGCGGACCGCTAATTCATCAGATTTCTCTTTTGAGCGTGGGTGTTATGTATGTGCCTTTAAAAGGTCTTCACGATATAAGTAGTATGAGCCAATAATAAAGTATGGATGTAAAATAGTATCACTTTTTTGAACTAAAACTTGTTTATTTTCAATCATTTAGTTTTAAAATGTAAAAATAATATTATCCCAGCACCAAACATGTAAGTAGAAGATAAAGTTCTGGCAAGTTCCAGTAACAAGGACAACTCTCAATCAACTCTCGAAACTCCGAAAACATTTCGCCCCATACCCAATCAATGAGTATTAAAAACAAGTGATAAAACCAAACGTGCGGCCGTAAAACCACGGAACGTAAAGTTAAACGAAAAAGGCGAACAAAACTTTCCTCCTCCAAAGCCTTGAAAGTTAATAAAAATCGGTCCCAAATGACTACGGCAAACTTCGCCGTAAACAGACCGATACTCTGCCGATACTGTAAAAAACACCCCCCCCCCCACCCCCTATAAACAAGGAGAAAAAGTAATTTGTCAAGCAAATCCTCCAGGTCCCCATTTAGTCCGGAATGTGGAAAGCCAGAAAGAAATAGCAACAGATTGCACGACAGAGACAGATTCTGCAGGGTTGTCTGGTGTCCTGATTTATGATGAATGCCCCATTAATGATTAATGGATGCTTTTACACGAGAGATTAAATTCGCTACGAGGCGATAATATCCTTTTAGATTGTAAGTAGAGACGGAATTAACAGAAGGAGATACAAAAAGGTTCAGATTTTGAATAAATATTAATGTCATGGAAATGTTTGCAAGCGACAACGTTTCTCTTTAATCCTTAAAGAATATTTAGAATGTAGCTAAGAGACTTAAAGTACGCTCTGCTTTTATCTTTTATAAGTAGAAACGAGCAAAAGGGACATTAATTTAAGCGTACGGCATTTCAAGTTCATTTAATTAATTTCGCAACTACATATAAATAAGATAGCATTAATATAAATAGTCACTATATAATATTATTCTATAAATCTTAAATGAGTGCAATTAAAACAACGTTTTCCATTTACAGCATCAATACTCATCTTTATTTATGAAACATGAGTATAAAAACATTTCCTAAGTAAGTTATAAGTTTCCCACGAAGTAATAATTTATATTCAGTATAACAGTAAAGAAACAATTACAGAGGGAAGTAAGTAGGTATATTAAGATATAGATATCAGAAAGTATGAAAGATGATCCGTCACACTTAATGTCGCTGAGCTCCCTATTATCAAATTATGCGCGTTAAATATTTGTCAACTCGAAATAAAAACAGAGCGATACAAAAGCGGGGCTAGATATCGGTCCAAGTCCCCTTGCCGTCAATTACTGTGATTAATGAAGCCTCTGAATATTGAAACGCTTATTCGACCAACGCAAAAGTATTATACAACTTGGCAAAGTGGCGTTACGTTCCCGCCTCCCGACATCAACTTTTAATAAAGTCGGACCAAAAATTGCTTCTTGTGGAACACCACTCACGTAGACTGTGGCCACTGAACAAGTTATTGTTAATTGGATTCTGTAATAATGTTATTTGTAAGTCACATCTTTTGAGTGTGTTTTTGGATATTTAAAAAAAAATCTTATTATATCTTGTCTTGACAAGCTCCAATACATAAACATGCTTATAAAACCATCTAATATTTAATTAATACGAAGCCTATTTCTTAAGACAGATTTATAAATTAAAACACAACAGAGCCGTCCTAAAATTTCACCAGTCAATTTTAATAATGATGAATCTGGTAAAGTCTCGATGAGGCAGCATTGTTCCGTAACTGAGTCGAAGAACAACCTAAAAGTATGTCTCCGATGTATCGGGCAGCCAAATTAAACATTTTCGTAACAACGACCGCTGCTAAATTAAATTATAAATTCAAAATTGATTCCCGCCTCTCCTGCCGTGAGCTATTTCGAAGGGCAGAGATTCAAATAAGTTATCTGACAGTAGCAGATGACTTTCACGACTAGCTGCCGGCTAAAAATCTATTTCATCTTATTAATGTCCGTCACGATTTCCGTATTCGTTGCTCCTCCTGGTGTTTTTGCTGCAAATATCATATTGATCTCATTGAGCTCGGAAGACCGGTTGCGAAATCGAGTGGGTGCCTTGTTTGTGGTTTCAGATAAATAAATGGTCTAGCCTGTTGGATCTGTTTGTGCTGGAGTTTAGATTGGATCGAACTAGTCTCAACTACACGGCCAAAGTTGTAGGTTTTATTTTTCAAATTCAAACATTTATTTGCCATGTCTCATGTACAAATACGGTTTTATAAAGTAAAGGTATAATAAAGAGTTTGTAGAATGTATTAACATTATTCTTATACTTACGTCTCATATTTAAGTTTCAAATACTTACTATGTATGTACTGTATATTTGGTTGCTTTGATTTACTGTACTGTATATTTCTTTGTAGACAAAAATACACACAAAAATCAGAACTTTTTGTTCGCATACCAATTTCACAAGGTAAAAGTATGCTGAGAAGGAAAACCATCAATTCTCGGCCACTAAAGGCAATTGTCTCATAATATCAGTTGGCTGCCAGGAAAAATAGTCACTTTAGAGAAGCAACTGTTTTTTCCTAGTTGGCAACATCAAGGCGCTTTATAGCGACACTTAACCGCAATCAAGGGGATCATTAGCTTGTAGATGCCTGCCAAATATCTCTACTCTCCTCTTACTGTTTTCTCACCCCTATGCGCGAAAGATGTTGTAACACACACCTTTTTTGGAACAATCTTTATCAACCATTGCCAAGTTTACATTGTTTTTATTGGATGCTACAGTAAGCCTTTTTCATTGTGGTCAGAAATACGCTTTTATTTTTTATACCAGTACAAAATGTAAGCTTAACGCGCTTACGTGCCGTCGGTCGGGGTTCTTAATCAATTTAATTCCGCGGTACATTTAAACGAGTGAATAAAACAAATTAAACAATTACGTAAACACGAAAAGAAACAGCCTTGGGCCGGGAAAAGTCTAAACGTAAAACGTCTAAGGGATCACTCCTTAGCGGACGCCTGCGGGTGAAAAAAAAAACAAATACAAAACATCAATTTTAATGAGTCGAAAACCGAGAATTTTCTCTTCCATTTAGAGAGCAATATTTTTTCTACAACATTTAATCAGAGTAAGAAGTGAAATGGTAATTTGTATGGACCACTCGATGTAAATTTTATGCAAGAATTCGCTCGCTGCTCCCCTCTCCCTAAAAGGGGAAGATTTTTGCAGCGGACAGAAAATTTTGCTTAGCCAAGTGAAATTTTAACTGCCTCGACAGAGACAGCTCTGGAAATGCGAATACTTAATGCTAACTTACTTCCCGCTGGTTCATTATACTACATAATTTCAGAGGGGAAAAAATTTTGATCCAAAGGGTTGTCTATCTATATTTTTTATCCCTATCTCTTCATAACGATCACTTCACTGAGCAGACGTGGCACTCCATCTTTATAGAAAATAAGATTACAAAATCGTTTGTTATGTTAAAAAGAAATAAAGAGGTTTATAGATAGAAATTCTTAGCTGTCTGGGCCGATCTTTATCTTTGGATCCAATTGGATTTCGTGGAAGCCTAAACATAATATTTTCGTTTCAAATAGCAAGAATAATAATAATTTCAATTTAAGAATAACTTCGGAGTATCGTACTCGGGAGTATTTTATTCAACTTCTTACAGTGAATTAATAGGTTCTTGCTCCCGTTTGAACGCAGTTACCAGTAACTTCAAAAGTAAACTACCCGGCTTGTTTCAATTTGTCGAGACTGATGAAGATTCAATAGTATGACAGTGCGACTTCTACATCTAAGTAAAAATGTTTCGAAACGACCTTTGAACTCAGTATTTCAATAATTATCCTTTGTAAATTCACAAACAACTTCATTAATTTTACTAATGACCCAGTTTTACTCCGAACTCAATTCTGTGATAATGCCTAATTGGCCTTCCTTTACAATAAATTAATGAAGCAAGTTTTATACTGAAACTGTGAAATATTTAATGTAAGAATAAAAATGACCGGCTTTAAATAATATTTTCTAGTTTAAAAATGCTTTATGCGTCCACGAATGTATCCAAAGCCTCACTTAAATCAGGCTAAAGCCGCCGGCCAGCAAAATGTTCAAAGTTGTATAAAATAAAAATTCTGAAAGTTCCCAAAGCAAATTGCCTGCGCGAGTCTGTTCGTGACAGTCTATTTATTTATGTTTGATACATCCTCATCCGCGTCCGTGACATAATATTTTTGTGTGGAATTTAAAATGTTTTAATTTTAATAATTTTATCTGCTCACTAAATTACTATGTGATTTTAAGAGCGGCCATCTGTGCTAATTTCACAATATTTCAAGGCAGTCGAAATAAGAACAGAACAAATTCGACTGACACTCCGCGGGCATTAAGTAACATTGGTTGAAATTACGTTTTTTATTACGCGTCACATAGAATCGTTCGAAGTAATTTGATGAATCGCATTGACTTGACTATATTGCTAATTACTACAACGTCTAGTCCAGTCTAGACTTTCATCATCTTTATATGTTCAATATATTTAATTTCAAATGCTTTTTCTTTTCCTGACTGCAATATTTTAAAGACACTTAAATTACATCTACATTTCTAATCAGTTTAGACGATCTTATACTAAGGCGCGTCTGTTGTCACCGACCATTAGAACAAACGATTTTATACTGTCGGGTAAACGTTTCCTTAATTGTCTTATTTACGACTTATTTGATATTGAGTTTGGGATGACTATTAACAATTTATCACCAGAGACAGCAGTTCCTAGTGCGAGATGGCCATCATTACTGTCATTAACTATCGGCGATACGTGAGCTATAAATGGCACACCTAATAGAGACAAACGGACCTATTAAAATATTAAGGTGACTGCTTCTGGAGCGATGTTAAGTGGACGCGCCAGAATAAATAATAACAAAACAGTTAATGAGGAAGTCCCTACTTAAGAGTCGACGAACGAATTAATATGTCACTTAAAACAGTAGAGCAGGAAACAAATAATATTTTAACGCTAAACCTAGATTAGGTCTCGTTAGTGACTGGAGAAGGGAGACTGGAAGCGCTAGCCTTGTGATTAATACGACTTGTTACTTTGCAGTCGGTACGCTTAAATAATAGGAAGAAGGAAGCCTTATGTAGATACATATTATCAACACACTAGTACTATTGTTATGTTGTGTTTAATGATAAACCTGTTATGTTATTGTCTATAAAATATTGCCTACCGCAATGTTATGTAATAGAAACAATTTAAGTTTTAAAACATTAGTATGAACTACCAGGTGGTAGAACTCATGTAGTTCGACCGGGTAGGTACCACCGCCATCCTCATAATCCTCCGTGAAGCAATTTATTGTGTTCCGGTATGGAGATGCGTGGTTGCCGGCTATACTTTAACGCGAGGCGGACATGTTAGTCCTCAGGGGAGCAACGCATCTGTGATCAAACTTAGGTATGACTCAATCGTACTTGAGGATGATTACTGATGTCCATGGGCGGCAGTGGCCACTTACCATCAGGTGGACTGCATGCTCGTTTGCTAACTTTACACAATAAAAAAAATGAACAGTGACTATTTTAATTAAACATAACCGAGTTCTTTTATTAAGGATAATCGTAGTTCATCTATTTCAACTAGGGTGTCCGGCTTTTAAGCGGTACCTTCAAAGCGTGAATTGGTCTCAATCTCCATCGATTAATTACACCTAATTGGTTTAAATGCTGAACTGGTTTACGTCGAGTAGTTCAAAATTCATATGCGGTGGTGGTGGTTGTTTTGACGTAAGCGATTATTATTTTAAGAAGCATTAAATTACCGATGTTTTATATATCCACATCATATGAGGACGCAGCAAAAAAGGGCCTTAGCAACATTTTTTTTCGAGTCTGAGTTCGTCCATTCGAGTTCGGACTTATCTCTATTGGAAATATCTTTACTTTATGAGTTAACATATTCATTCCGTTCTTGATATCGTTTAATTCTTGTAGTGATTAGTAAGTTCATGTCAAAGTATTACATAATTTAATTACTAAAGGTAACCTAAGAGTACTAAAGGTATCTATCTGCGTCTAAAAGAAAACATTGCATTATTAACAACTACTAAGCACCGACATGAATTGTTAAAGACTAGAGGCGTGGTTCTGAATTTATCGTTATAGTTTACTTAGGAAAGGTAATAGCTTCCACGGGTAATATAAAGGACTCGATATAAAACAGCGCGAGACACAGCCGTGATATACGGTTTGTGTTGCTCGCTCTAAAGGTACTTTGGTGAATTGTGAGAAAGGCGAGATATAAAACTTGCAAGGTCTCCAATATTAAAATAGTTATTAAAGTTTTCAATCATAATAAAAATAAGAAATATTTGAGTGATGAAACATTTGACATAATTTCAGATAAAATGGAGATACGTGATTTGTTCAGTGTTAATCCTTAATATAATTTACTTTATTGACTATTTTACTAATGTTGATTCATTTTCTAATATCGAACTTATAGAAATAAATCCGAAAGCCCAATTTAACGAAAACAACCGCTAAATTGTATTTCATTTCGAAAACTATAATTTTGCCTTCATAGTTTGGATCATCATAGTTACAAAGTTTCTCTAAATACACGAACTTACTCCCATTAATACCATCTGGCAACACTTACTTGCTTTCGCTTACTAAACGCTCGGTTACTGCTAGTGTTTACCTGCAACAGAGAGAATTTATTATTAGCCTGGAAGTTCTCGTAAAGACATTAATTAAAGACGTCTGTTCGTTCAATCACGCACATTATTGCGTTACTAGCAATTGTACGAGGTTCTACTTGCTCGGCAATCGGTTTTCCGGTCGATGTTATTCGGTTAGAGACATTCGTACCAATGAGCTTTATTAACACGTTAATTAGCAGACGTATTTATCTTAGATACATTTAAAACACAGTAGGTTTTAAGAAGTTACAAAACTGTTCTAAACGATGATAAAAAGACGAAATAAAATATGATATTAAAGACGCAAAAGCTTCGTCATAAATGTCGTAACTGATATCTCTGAGTGTTTTAGGTACCACTTAAAGAAGTGACCATCATTATGCGTTTAAGTGGGCTCTTAAAACTGCGATAAGCGTTTTTGCTTTAAAAAATAATAAGGCCTCGAAAGAAAAAGATATAAACAGTAAACAAGTAGGCATTAACATCAACGAGCTAAATAAACGAATGCGTTTAAGCGTTTCAACTAAGTTATGCGACGGCACGTACAAAACCAGACAACGTAGAAGCGAACAAAATAAAACGGGAACATCCGAAAATTTCCTTTGAAGAGGTTTGCACAATAAATCTTTTAATCCTCTTACACAATTTTATCGAGATTGCCCGGACGGGAGCTTGGTTCCTTTATTTTTCGTCGGCTCAGTAGCTGGACGAGTCCATTTTTTTTAATGTCCGGTTTTTAATTAGTTCTCGTTGGAATGACGACATTAAATAAATCGATTACAAGATTATATTTATCGCTTTTATTGTTGCGTGATAATCCGCAATTGAACGGGCTTGTTTTTTTGAGTTCTGTTATTGTTAAGATCATTAAGTATAATCGCAGACATATTTTATAAATCTAGAAGTTGAATGCACTCATAAAATAAGTATCTCTTCCGTCACATATTTCTAACGGCCTTGAAGTATCAAATTTGACGAGCAGGAATCCCTTATACTCCAGAGAATTCAAAATACATCAATCACAAACTGGCAGACGATATTAGACAATGTTAGAAAGAAACTTGCTTCATAAAAAATATTATTGATGAAGACAGGTAGAAGCGTTTGTACATCAGATATGTTCAGGACGTTTTGATGTATTATTCTATTAGATACATATCATATATGCCTCATATGCTACGGGTTCTGCTTCAGATAATAATGTATTGTATATTTTATGAGCTAGGTTTCACTGTGAGTAGGTATCTCAACTCTTTAGAAATAGAAATGCAGCATGAATCCTAGCGTTGAAAATACACACCGTGTCATCTGATACCACCTCGGGAGTCGTTTAACTGACTTCTTCTTGTATTCCGATCACGTTAGGATCGTTTAAGTGAGACGGCGTATTTAATGTTTCGTACTAAATTCTCGTCCTTAAATATTTATATCACCCTAAAACTTTTTCAAATTACGAGTTGTTAAGTTTATTGAGCATAAATTTTTAAGCTACTTTCCATTTCTCTGATTCCATCGGCATTCGGAAATATTTCTTACGTAACTTGATATGGGAGCAGCCTGTACTGTTCTGTTTTTTGTCATATATTTTGTCGTCCGCCCCTATGTTGTGGCACAATAAAACGCGTCCTTATCTTCTTCACTATGTTTTCGTTTAAAAACCATTTTTCGTTGCTTCATTTTTTTATTTACGCTACCGCACTTTACAGCCCTCATCGTCTCGCTCGGCTTCCACGCTATTCTAGTCCCTATTATGTTGCTGTAAATAAATAAAATCCCTCAAAGCTAGAATCAGTTTTGAATAAAGAATGAGTCTTTTGTCTCTCGCTATTGGTTCCTTTGTCCATTATAACACTAACGTCTATCCATTTACAGTAGACAGAATGTTCTATTTTAATAATCCTGTATTCTTCACGTAGAAAGATAATTATCTCTATACCGAAATAATTTAGAGACAATTATTACTTTATGGTATGATTATTATATGTATAGATAAAATGGCTATTGCTATAAATGCAAATCTTTTCACAAAAGCATCTGTTAGTTATTCTATATAAATTCTTTGGAGGAAAAATGTTAAATTTGTATTATATATTGAAATAGTCGCAAAATATGATGCAGGAATAATCGCAACCGCGTCTCGTG